>MU734594.1:64241-76912 GCA_026770625.1 Nicotiana glauca
TTTTATTATGCTACAAAATAATTTTCTGGTATATATTATCCTACTGTTACACAAATATTATGGTATATTTGTGGAATTTCTGTTGTATTTGGTAAGTATAAAACAAATCCAACTTATGCACCGGCTAATAAAGAAATATTTTAAAATTTAAAAAATATTTTTTACCTATTCCTGAAGTTTATTTAATTTCTACTCTACTTAACCCATCTTTAAAACTAAGAGGTGCAAAGGCAGTTGTTCATAAAATTTATGAAAATTTAGAAATTCAAGAAAATGAACAACCATCTCTCGAAAATTGCCAAGCTAGTATATATTCTTATGCTAGATCAATGTTTGATAAATATAAATCTATAGACACAACTAGTACTGAAACTGCTCCTTCTACTTCTAAGTCTGGACCAGAAGTTTTATGGGAATATATGGATGATATAACAGGTTTTGATTCCTCTATTGATGATGAACTTGATTCTTATCTTAATCAAAGATTGGAAAATATTAAAGACGAAGAAGGCAAGGAGCAACTTTTGTCATGGTGGAGGGAGCGTTGCAAGGATTTTCCAACACTTTCAATTATAGTCCGAGATATCCTGGCTATTCAAGCATCATCAGTAGCATCGGAGAGTGCTTTCAGTGCAGCAAGATTTCAAATTGGAGATCATAGACATTCATTAGCGGAGGACAGTCTAGAGATTTCCGTATTATTCAGAGATTGGATTAATTCAGAAAGAAGAAATCTTGGTTTTGAAAAATTAACCACTAGGGAAGAAGAAGAATACAATGAGATACTAACCACTGGGAGCGATGACGGCATGGAGCTCATGGAACATCAATCAACATTGCCAATTCCATTAGAATGTCCGAGAGATATTATTGATAATTTACAAAGAAGCTATATAGGAGCTTACAAATATTAGTATGATAATTTGTAATTGGCTATTAAGAGGCCTAGTTCAAACAGAACCCTTCCTAGAAGGTGGCTGCGTAGATTAGGTGCTTTTCAAAAGAATTATATTTGTATTTGAGATTTGAAAGTTCTATTAATAAAATAAAAGGCTCTAAGCCTTGAATTATTTTTATGAATTGTCTTGAATAAATTATAACTCTATTATAAATTTATATTTACTAGAATATTTCATTACAAGTCTTTTGTTTTAATATTTTATAATTCTTTACTTAGTTTTCTAATTTTTGTTTTAACATAGTAACACTTAAGTTTATTAAATAAGTCAAAAATTTAGCCGTCACAAACTTTAAAAACATAGTAATTTTCAAAAAACTAGACGTTTTTTTATTAAAAAAATACACTTAAGGCTCACGAACCCGTCCCGTCCAATCCCGTTTCGTCCCGTCCCATCACGTCCCGTCCCGTTTGTTTGCGGGATGGGATGGGACTACCGTTTCGTCCCGTTTATCTCGTCCCTTTTCGTTCCGTCCCGCCATCGTCCCGCTTAAATTCGTCCCGTCCCGTTAATTTTGTCCCGTCCGGTCCCGTTGGACAACCTTACTTTTCACCGACAAATATATTAAGTTACTTTGTCCGCTAAAATTGACACATTGAAAAAATATCTACTCCATTATTTTTTGTCTTTACTTGAATTTGAACCTTAATCTTTTGTAATCTTGTCACTTCACTAACCACTACTTAATTTAGGTTACAATGGCTGGTTCTATTGATATCTTTTTATGTTTTTGTGACTCCAACTTTTGCGGTTTGGATGTTGACATTCCCATCCAAATACTAGACATTATATCTTGAGACTTGAAGTTCTTGATTGACGCAATGTAGGATTGTATCTGTTTATTTATTGTATTTTCTTCATATTAGAATTGTTTATGCAAATGAAAAGTTAGTTGATAATTTATTAGTGGGACTAAAGTGTAACTAGAAGAAACTTAGGGATGTACTAAAGTGGTAACTACTTAGTATATATTAGACTAAGTCGGTCTATCACTGTGCATTAACAGAAAATGAGATTCGAGACGTTTTTGATAGGCCGGTAAAATTATAGGCGATTTGAGTCTGATGGTCCGGGCTTATGCAGAAGGCATGCACAATAGCACACAAAAAGTTAGTAATCGGGTGGAACTCCAGTTTAAGGCCCTAAAACCCCAGAAAATGAATAATGATCATGGTGAGGCGGTGACTATTGTTCCTTAAGACGTTTTTGATGGACCGGCAAAATTTTAGGTTGTCCGAATCTGGTGGCCCGGGCCCATACAGAAGGCGTGGGATATATATCACACAAAAATCTACGAATCGAGTGGAATTCAAATTTTATGGCCCTACCAGTTACGACTAGGCGGTGAAAATTGTTCCTTAGCATGTTTTTTATGGGCCGATAAAATTTTAGGCGGTCCGGTCCTGTGGCCTGGCCCGTGTAGAAGGCATGGGCTATAGCATACGAAAATCTAGGAATCAGGTAAAATTCCAGTTTTGTAGCACAAAAGCACTAAAAAGGAGCAACGATCATAGCGAATCAGTGACTATTGTTCCTAAGGACATTTTTGATGGGCCGGCAAAATTTTAGGCGTTGCGCGTTGTGTGGCATGGGCCTTTACAAAAGGCATGGGCTTGCTAATACATACCAACTTTGGTGGCCACTTCTCTTTGACATTAAACTTTAGGACCAATTTCCATATTCCCTTTGATCCCTCGTGCTCTTGCCCATTGTATTGGAAAAAATTAAGTTAACATATTGAATTAATTATGTGATGATATGTCATGACACGCGGAGCAGTAAAAGAATGACAGCTGGCAAAGGATAGTTGAAGGGGCATGAGCTTTAACAGGTACGGGATCGGAAGGAACGAGTACTCAGACCTCTTGGTAATTCGAAGAAGTATCGGAGGAATTAACTTAGATAGCAAAAAAGTATAGATACATATTATCTGTAATTAAAGAGCATCAATGACGGGAAACATTATGTGATATTCACAAAACAGTTACGATTTCCAATTATAGCGTTACATTAAATGTCATTAATTGCCATAATGACTCTATTATGGGAGGAAAGAAACATATTACTTAGAAATAGCTATAAAAGGGGAGGAATAACATTTGTAAGGATACAAAATTTTATTGAAATACATTGATTTACTTTGCTTTCTATCCAGCTATCGTTTGAATCATTTATTTTTATTTGATTATCAGTAACCCGAGTTCTTCTAATAGCAAACTTTGACCGAAATTCCTATTTTCTGGTTAAATAATTTGGTTCCGTTACCGAGAATCTGATAATCTATTACATTCTAAATTGACTTTTTTGTCAAATAATTTATTGTAGACATGTGATTTTTGACCCTCCCCAAGATTTTTTATATTTTAGCACGTAAATATTTAATTTAGGTCTAATATAGCTATTTCAACTCATTGTGACTCTTTTACTTTATTTTCGTCATAAAAATAAAAATTAGAAAATCAATAAATAAAATAAAATATATCTTAGTTTATGTATTTTTCATAAATTTTTTAAAAAAATACAAAAAATAGTATCTTATTTTTATCTTTATATAATTTCGAAAACACAAAATAGTTTCATATTTAGTTTAATTAATTAGGATTAGCTTGACATTGTATAGTATTTCTATCTTATTTTAAAAGGAGTCAATTAAGGTGTTAGACCACAATAACAATTTTAGAGCCTAATTCTTGGTCCGATATCCAAATACCCATTAAGCCAACCCTAGGGACCTTTCTAGACTCTTCTTTGGAACAAAAAATAAATAAAAAAACCGTAATGACTTAACACAAAAGGACCTAAGGATTATTTTGCAAAATATACAAAATACACCCTAGAGCTAAAAATCAAGCGCAGCTGAAGAAGGGGGATACACTCTGATAAAAAGATCCGCCGCTTTTCCATGACACCCCCCAAGCCAACATCTTCTTCAAGCAAAAAGAACTAGCACAAAATCCAAAGGCTGCAAACATTAGAATCAGCTGTTGGAGCCCTTTCTTCTTCCAAAACTTGGAGTGACAACCGCATACCATAGAGAAAACCCCACCCCCATCGTTTGATCTCCCTCTTCAGAGAAGATAGCATCTAAGATCTCCAAAGTACAGTAGCGAAAAGTATCGAGCAGTCCTCAAAATTGTCAAATCAGTAAAAAAACGAGCTCCTCAATTGAAGTTGAAAGGATGCTCCGATAGTCAAGTTCTAATTCCAAAAAACCGTTCGAGTAAGAAGGTTTCTGGCTGAGGTCCTATTCGCATTTTCGATTCCGATGTTGTTGTCGAATTTCAGTTTTTCTGACTGAGCAGTCGTTGCTATTGTATAAAGTTTGGTTTGGATTTCTCTTGATTAATACATTGAAGGCTGTTTTCCACCCGTGAAGGTCCATTTATCACTACGATTTCTGAATGTTCCTTTTGTGTTTTGGTTAGTAAATTTGTTTGATGTAAGCCTTATAAATTTTGCTCTTGCTTTGATGCTGTACTTTCAAGTTTCTTCTGAGGGTGTTTGGCGTGATTTTGCTCTTGCGATATGTTTTTCCTTTGCATATATGATTGTTTATGAATATGTTAAGTTATTGTATTTGTTGAATTCATTTATGTTTCGTATTGTTTGTTTGAATGTTTCTTTGAATCAATTTATTGAACAAATGATTTCAATAAGCTTTTGGTCGGTCATAATTCTTATACTTTAATTTCAGTACTTGATTCTTTATTTCTGTTGCTTTCATTATTGAGGCTCTGTTTTGGTTTGAAAGTTCTCATATCATATAATTCGTTAAGTGTTAATATGTGATTCTCAAATAAATAATGGTGTTACACATAAACAAACGAGAATATGAAATAGTCAATATACAAAATTCCAAATTGAGAAAATCTTGGTCAAAATGATCCTACGTATTTTGTTGTTTTCACGTCCAAGTCTATTTATGACCCTTGACTTTGACTTAAAAATAGATAATTGACCAATGACCATGTTTAACTCCTGCCCTCTTTAATATTTTATACTTAGAATTCGAGTCATGCCACTTAGCGAATTTTTATGGCCCTCGCAAAGTTGCAAACGCGTAGTTGCTTTAGGCACATAATTTTAATAATTTACCTTCCTAAATTCGGATGTGAATTTCATGTGACCCAAATCTAAGAATTAATAGCGTTGAATAAAATATGTTTCGGATTGCAGGTGCATTTCATGTGGCACGATCCAAAGACATATTTTAGACGACGTTAAAATCTTCTTTAAAATGAATAAAAGCGGTTATAAAGTTAAATGCACATAGGTTCAAAAGTGTTTAAAAATCAGATAATCAGGCCAATTCTAACAGTTGAGCGACCGTGCTAGAAAAACGGAACTCGGGAATGCCTAACACCTTCTCCCGGGTTAACAAAATTCCTTACCCGTATTTCTGGTTCGCGGACTGTAAAATAGAGTCAATCTTTTCCTCGATTCGAGATTTGAACCGATGACTTGGGTCACCGTAAAATTATCTCAAGTGGCGATTCTGAATTTAATAAATAAATAATTCCATTTCGATTGTCACTTTAAGTTGGAAAAAACTCCCTTTATTATACTTCTTACGGGGTGTAGGAAAAAGGAGGTATGAAAATTATGTCAATGTCAATGACAACAATCAAGGAGACCGTCAATTCCAGGAGAATCAGCAAGGCGATGGAACCCCGGTCCCTTACCCATGAAATTCTCCTCGACAATCTCGAGAAGGAACTCCTGATGGATCTCAATCAAATGCAAATGACCAGTTTGAAAATGATGAGGCTATTAACGAAGCTTTGAAAAAGTTAATCGCTCAACAGGTCAGCAATGCTCTTTAGGCCTTTGCTAACCAGCTGCCAGTTGTGCCGCCAACATGAACTCCAAACAACAACACCTTAGAAAATCCTCGCTCAGGACTCGTTAACTCGGGTAGTGGATGAATTCCTAGCGAATCTCGTGATGGAGGGTCAGGTAACCCAATCAATTTTGATTTACAAAATTTAATACTAACTTTGCAGAAACAGCTCAAGGAATAGAGCGATCGCATAGAGCAAATACTTGGAGTACCGCCTGTAATCAAGGGAATAGATATGGACAAATACTCACAACAACCTTGGAAGCCAAGTACTGCTCCACTACCAATTTCGAAGAAATTCAAGATGCCCGATATTGCAAAATATGATGGAACAATTGATCCACGGGATCACATAACAGCATTCACAACGAGTGTAAAAGGCAACGACTTGACCAAGCTAGAAATTGAATCAGTATTGGTTAAAAAATTCGAAGAGACACTCACTAAGGGAACATTAACATGGTATTCTCTTTTACCCGAAAATTCTATAGAGTCTTTTGCTGAACTTGTAGATTCATTCATCAAAGCACACTCGGGAGCTCAAAAAGTTGAGAAAAGAATGGAGGATATTTTAAAAATAAAGCAAGGAGATACGGAGTTGCTCAGGGAATTCGTAGACATATTCCAGCGTGAGAGGATGATGTTGCTACGTGTACCTGATAACTGGGCAGTCATGGAATTTGCTAGCAATCTAAATAAAAAAAGTTCAAAAGCCACAAGGAGACTCAAGGAAAGTTTACGAGAATTACCAGCTACAACTTGGAGTTATAACAGATACAACACGAAGCTGCATATAGAAGAAGATACCATCATTCAATCTCGAAAGAATGAAAAGGTAAGTTCAAGGCGAGCTGAAACTAAAAAAAGGTCCGGTAAAAACATGTATGAACCTTACATAGGACCAGCAGGAAGAGACTCACGTTCAAAACACAAAAACCCAAGGTACGATCGTAGATCAAGAGATAGGGAGTCAGGTTCATCATCAAGGTTTGGAAAAGAACGAAACACACGAGAGATGCGTGACGATGATAGAAGCTTGAAGACAAAGATCGGCGGTTACAGTTTTAATGTTAGCACATCCGAGTTGGTGGCTATTTTAAGGAGCATGGGAGACAAGGTACGCTGGCCAAAAAAAAAGAGATCAAACCCGAACAAGCGAAATCCTAATTTTTGGTGTGAGTTTCACCATAATCACGGTCACGAAACATCGGATTATAGATTGCTGCAAGGTGAAGTAGAACATATATTGAATTAATTGAAACGGGCCTGTAAAAATCCTTCCAATTGCTCCACCATCATTGAGTCTAAATCTTTCGATTCTTCAATAGCGCAGACCAAAAAATCGAATTTAGGTATTAAAACGTGAAGGATTTCTACCACACGAACATCTTCTATGTCCTCTTCGTATCGTCTCAATTGATTTACTACAACCTTCACTTTTGTACAATAATCTGAAATGCATTTGGATTCTTTCATTTTTAAAACTTCAAAATCATCCCTTAGAGTTTAAGGTTTTACCTTCCTCGCCTTGTCAACTCCTTGAAGAGAATTTTGTAAAATCGCCCAAGCTTCCTTTGAGGTGGTAGCATCTGCCACCTTCTCAAACATGGCGTCATCCAAATATTGGCGGATAAGCGTGAGGGCTTGTTGATCCTTCTTCCTTGTATTTTCCAGGACATATTTTTTATTTTGAGGCAGTCGTTATCGGGTTTTGAATACCCTCTATCTATGATTTCCCACATATCTTGGGAGCCAAGAATGACTTTCATACGTAGACACCATTTCTCATAATTATAACGGGGATACTGAAAATATACCGGACTATTATTCGCCATAACTCTGATACCATGTTGGTATAAATACAAATAATATCCCTCCCATGAATAATATCCACGATAAATAATAATAACACAAGAGTGTAACAACGATACCAAATCTTCTAACGGGGTAACATACAATGCCCGAGAGGAGCATATTAGCACTATAATATTACAACTTAGTAGTGTCAAGAGACAACTAAAACTTCAAACTCATTATTTTTGAGATATTGTTGCTCCCAAACGCACATGCAAGTATACGTGGTCGTACAAGTAATAAAATAATAAGTCGAGTGTCGAACCCACAAATACTTGTATCAACTACCCACTAATTCACAAATATTGTTATTCAGTCAAGCTAAATTCTAGTTAAAGAATGTGATTATACTAAACTATAATTATAATTAGTACTAAATTATCATGCAGTAAAATAATTGCTATGTATTCAATAGAGACAAATATTCCAGATTTTGATTGATTCACCACTCTTATTGTGTTCTAATTAACTCACCCTCTCATAAAATTCACTCATGGTTGCTAATTAATCGCTAATTGCTCTCATATCCTTCTCCCAAAGTACTACTTGAATATTCAAAGTAGATTAACGCCTATATTCCTACAATATCAATCTATTAAGAACGCATTAAGATTACGATATAATTAAGCACGATGACTAGGTATATTCCTATCCTAACAACAAATACACCCCTTAAGGGTTAAGATCATGCTCTCTTCAATTCTTCTCTAATCTAAACATGGCTTTCCTAAGCATAGCATAGATAGTAAATAAAACCTAACTGTTGGCCAGACAGTTAAGTAATTGATCACAGAATTGAAGAAACAACCCTATATTAGTGAATTGCAATCAAGTTTAAGTCAACGTTAAACAACAATATTCATGTCTAAATCACAACCCCAGAACAATGGGTTTTTAGCCACTCATAATACTGGCAAACAATTTCATAAGTTTGGATAAATGAAAATACTAAGAAAAGATAAAGAAATCTAAGATGTTCTTGCTCCCGGATGTTTCTTGTGTGTATCTGGTAACTAGAGATTTTGACGCATTTTATACTCCTTTTTGCTTATGTTTTGATAAAATATTCATAAAAAATAGTCCTAAAAGGCTCACTAGTTGTGCTTGATTGCAGGTTTGATCAACAAAGTGATAAAATATCAATGATCGGCTCAAAAGGAGTGAAACTTGCACAAGTGCCAAAGACAAGTCAAGCTTAGTCAAAATAAGCCGAGTGCAGCTGCACTACACTTTGTGCAGTCCACAATGGGAGATTCAGAGAGCTGGTATTTCAGGCATTAAGGCAGTGCAACCGCACTAGGTTTTGTGCGGACCGCACTGAAGGCAATGCAGTCGCACTACCATTTTCTGCGGGCCGCAGAGCCAAGGTTCAGAGAAGATGCATAATGGAGTTTTGAAGCCTATGCAGTCCGCAGTCCATTCTGTGTGGACCGCAGTAGAAGCCTCTGCGGCCGCAGTCCATTCTGTGCGGTCCGCGGAGCCCAAGTTCAGAGAGTGAGATTTTTGAAGTCAAGAGCTCACTGCGGACCACGGTCCATTTTGTGCGGTCCGCATTAACCCCGCAGGGGCAATTTTGTCAATATTTTTTAGCTTAATATAAATAGATTCTTTTTCTATTTTTAGAATATTAGATATTGTAATATATCAGCTGCGCTCGTGGGTCGACTTTTCTTAGTCATTTTGGACATTTTTACTTACTTTTCATCATTGAATCTTTGTATTTAGCTTAGAAATTAATTAATATGTGTTTATCTTCTTCTATTTCTTGCTTTTCTTTATTGAATATGAGTAGCTAGACCCCATATCTAGGGTTGTGGCTCAACCCTAGTGTGGGTAATTGATGGGTCTTGCATTTTAGGGCTAAATTGACTATGAATGTTTGATATTTGAGGCAATTTCATGGTTAAATTACTGAATTAGTGGTTGCAAATACTAGTTTGTGTTTAGTTGACTAGGGTTCCTCTTGAGAAAGAGAGTCTAAGTCTTTAAAATTGATCCAACAAGGAATTGGGGCGTACTCAAGAGATTGATAGCCCTAATTAAAGGGTTACACCTTGAGACACTAATACCCGACTTGAACCTTAGTTGCTTGTGCAAATTTGCACACCCAATTGGTCCTGAGAAAGTCAATTGGGCAAAATCACTTGAACCACCGAGAGGTGTAGAGTGGGTAAATTAGTGCAACGGTTGTATCATATTCCCTAAATATGTCAAAGATTCCTTAGACTCAAGTACCCGTCAATTGACCACCTAGGCAGTAGTCATTACCCTAGTTCCCTTTAAACTATTTGAACAACCCGTAGCATTTAACTCTTAGCTTAATTTACAATTTGTAGTTTGTTAAAAGTAGAATTATAAAGAAAAACCCTAAAAATGATGAGGAGTGTAATTAAGAATACATACGCAATCCTAAATTAAATAGATACCCGATTCCAATTCTAGTTCTCTGTAGAAATCGATCCCGATCCAAAATTGGGTACAAGCTATTGCGACCCTCCTTGATACTTATTAGTAGTTTGGAGTTGGTAATGATCACTTTTTGGCACCGTTGCTAGGGAGCTAACGATTTTGGCTACCTATTTAGTTAGTTTTGTGTGTTGTTCTTCATTCCTTCTTCGTTACTAATTTGTGTGTGTGAATAATTTAGGTACCATATGGCTTTAAATGCTAATGAAAAATGTGCTTGCAGGGGAGGAGGTTGATGATATTGGAGAAGAGGAGGTGCCTCTTGTAACTCCCAGACCACGACGAGGCTGCCAGGCCAATGCTAATGAAAATGTACCAGACCCTCATGCGCCACCTCCAAGAGCAGTTCCTTGGGTGCTCCCAAACCAAGGCAATGTAAGTGCTATTGTCCCACCCCAAATTCGGGCAGGAAATTTTCAAATTACTAATGTGCTGCTGACATGGTTGGAGCAGCGTGTGTATTTTACAGGCGCTGTGGATCAAAATGTCTCCAAACATCTCAAGGGGTTCGTGGATACATGTTGGGGGAGAAAGCAAATGAATGTGTCCGAAGATGCTCTTAGTTTGAGGCTTTTCCCATTCTTACTTTGGGGGAAAGCATTGGATTGGCTCGAGAGACTTCCCAACCATTCCATCACAACTTGGGATGGGTTGGCGGATATTGCTAAATTTTTCTCACTCGGGCACATGGAAGCACTTCGAGATGAAATCTTAGCCTTCAAGCAAGAGCCCACAGAACCTTTGCATGAGACTTGGGAGCAGTATAAAACTATGGTGAAGGAATGCCCCAATAATGACATGACGGAAAATATGTTGCAACAAATTTTCTACCGGGGCAACAATACTACAAAGTCAATGCATAGTGAATCAACTTGCTAGGGGTAATTTTATTAAATTGACGTATAACGAAGCTTGTGCCGTTCTTGATGAGATGGCAGATACATTCTCCGCATAGCAAAGTGGAGCCAATGTTCCTCAAGGTAACCCTACGGTTATCCATTTGCATAAGGAATTACATGGCCATGGGCAAGCTATAGCGGAGTTGATAACTACTATGAGCCAATTGGCTAAGTCACAGTTGAAACAAGTCCAAAATCCTCGCTAAGTGAATTCCATGGAGGGTATTAATATGCTTGTCAACAAGAGAAGGCAACAAAACCAAGGGAATTCTGAGCAATTTGATGATGATTGTGATGGGTTTCAAAATGATGGCTATGATGAGCAAAATGAAGAGGTACAATATGTGAACAATTTTCAAGGCTAGCGGGGAAACTCTTCAAACGAACAACAGTGGAGACCTCAAAGCAATTGAGGAAATCAACAACAAAACGGTGGTAATTGGGGGAACAACAACAAAAATCATAGCTGGAGCAATCAGAACAACAATAAAGGCAACCAAGGGAATTGAAACGGTAATAACAACAATTGGGGTGGCAACAATAATCAAGGTAGATGGAATAATGGAAGCCAAGGAAACCGGGGGCAAGGTTTTCAAAGGCCCCCAGTGTACCAACAACCGAACAATCCACCCCCATTTCCTTCTCAAGGTCCTAGTTCTTCCAACAATGATATGGGTAGAATCAAAATGATGTTCGAACAAATGATGAAGAAGAATGCGGATTCAGATGCACAGTTGGCTTCCCACAATACCTCTATCAGAAACTTGGAGGTGCAATTAAGACAAATCTCTCAGTCATTGAATGCTCACCCGAAGGATACTCTACCAAGTGGTACGGTAGTGAACACAAAAGGTGGGAACAATCATATTATGGCAGTTACGATAAGAAGTGGGAGAGGCAGTGATATGAATGCCTCGAAACAAAAGCAAGTTGTGGATGATGATGTTGAGTTGCAAGAAGATGAAGTTCCTTTGGTAGTTGAAGATGCGGTTGATGACAATGTGAATAATGAAATGAGGATTGGCATTAATAAAGCAGAGGTGGAGACTCAAGATGCCATGAACCCGTCTAGGGAACATGTGATTAACATGCCGGAGCCAGTTGTGCCAAAAGCCAAGGCTCCTTTGCCAAGGCCACCCCCACCTTATCCTCAAAGGCTCGCAAAGTAGAAAAATGATAATCAGTTCAAATTTCATTCATATGATGAAGAGCTTTTCCATTAATGTGCCTTTGGTGGAGGCCCTTGAACAAATGCCAGGCTATGCAAAGTTCATGAAAGACTTGGTCACAAAGACGCGTTCCATGAATAGTGTATAAAGATGACTCACCAAGTTAGTGCTATAGTCCATTCAATGGCCCCGAAGCTTGAGGATCCCGATGCTTTCACCATTCCTTGCACCATTGGGAGTGCGGATTTTGCCAAAGCTTTATGTGATCTAGGGTAAAGTATCAACTTGATGCCCTACTCAGTTTTCAAGACTCAGTTAATGAATCAATGCAAGAAGTGATGAAGAAAGAAGTGATAAAGTGGTTAGATGTCGGGGTTTTGTACCCTATTTCCGATAGCTCATGGACTTCTACGGTGTAATGCGTGTTGAAAAAGGGTGGTATCACGGTGGTAACAAATGAAAATAATGAACTTATTCCCACTCG
>MU734597.1:262-42492 GCA_026770625.1 Nicotiana glauca
AGGTACAGGGCTCTATTATGATCGGTTCCTTCCAATGGCAACTCATCATCGGAGAATGTTACCCTGTTAACCTCAAAAATTTTGTTTGAAATCGTCTCAAGATGATTCACAGTAATCTTCTCTGGCACATGGGCTTCATTTAGAATTTTCATCAGCGCCCGACGGTGTTCATCCGAATGGATCAGTAGAGACAGTAATGAGATTTGCGCCGGGGTTTTTCTCAATTATTCCACGATTGAATAGTCCTGTGCTTTCATCTTTTTCAAAAACTCTTCAGCTTCCTCTTCTGTAACAGCTTTTTTCACTGGTGCCGGATCGTCTCTAGCTGTTTTAACTTTCCTCAATTCTTCAGGGGCAAAACACCTCCCTGATCTAGTCAACCAATGCATTTCGCATACTTCCTATTTAACTTCTTTTCCTCTGTACATAACACTCACCCGGTCATAATTCCACAGTACAGCCTTTTCACTAACCACAGGCAACTGAACCGCCGGTTTAATGATAATCGGTTCTGTATTAGCGCCCTTTACAACCAACATGGGCTTAATAATTGCTCCTGGTATTATCACTTTAACAGGTTCTAGCTTCACTATCAACACTGGCTCATTGACTACCTGTTCCACTGCGACCAATGCTTTCCCACCGATTGATTTCTCATTTGCTTTACTTTCACTCGCCTTAATCATCATCACAGTTTGCGATGGCTTCTTGTATTCTCCCCTCTGTACTAACTCGATCATGTGAGCCTCATGATGAGTTGGTAATGGATTTTGCATAATGTTGGGAGTTTCTGGCGCATGTACTTCAATTCTCCTGGTATTAATAAGTTCTTGAATAGCAGTTTTCAGATGCCAACATTTCTCCGTATCATGCCTTGGAGCTCCTAAGCAATATTCACAACTGACTGAATGGTCCAGGTTCCTTGGGGGAGGGTTTGGTATTTTTGGCTCAATTGGGTTTTGCATTCCAAGCTGCCTCAACCTGTGGAACAGGCTAGTATAAGATTCTCCTAGCGGAGTGAAAGCCTTTTTCTTTTGTAATCTGTCATTCTTGGTAGCGGGGTTTGGTCGGAAACCAGTTCCACTGGGATTTCTGTATGTTCTGGGAGGTGGGTATGCATTTTGGGTATGATAGGTGTTATGGGGAGTGGGTGCACGCCAGGGTGCCTGAGGTTGAGGATAAGTTTGGGCGTGGTGAACTGAGAAGTGGGGAACGGGGGGTGGATAGTAAGGTTGTGGTGGGCCATATGGTGTATGTGGGTAGGGTTGATGATGTGGACGGGGCTTGTGATAATAGGTTGAAGGACCCCTGGACCATGTCCTAGATTCCACCACAGCAACTTCTTCTTTCTTCTTCTTTCCCAAAACCCCTCCAGTGCCAGTCTGGATGGCTTGGGTAGTCATTTTTATTGCGGAGTAACTCATAATCTTATTTGACTTCAAACCCTCTTCTACCATGCTTCCCATCTTGACAACTTCATTGAAAGTTTTGCCCACTGCTGACACTAGATGGTCGTAATAGGTAGGCTCTAAAGCCTGCAAAAAGTAATCCACCATCTCACCCTCTTTCATAGGCGGATCGACCCTCGCGTCCTACTCTCTCCATCGAAATCCATATTCTCTAAAACTCTCCCCAGGTTTCTTTTCAATTTTGGTCAAAGAAAGACGATCGGGAACAATCTCCAGATTGTACTGAAAATGATTTGCAAAGGCTTGGGCTAAGTCATCCCATGTATACCATCGGGTGTGATCCTGCCTAGTATACCACTCTAAAGCCGACCCACTGAGGCTTTGGCTAAAGTATGCCATTAATAATTCATCTTTTCCTCCAGCACCCCTCATTTTGCTACAAAACCCCCTCAAATGGGCCACGGGGTCACCATGCCCATCATAAAGATCAAACTTCGGCAATTTGAAACCCACAGGCAGTTGGACTTCTGGAAACAAACACAGGTCTTTATAAGCGACACTTACTTGTCCTCCAAGACCTTGCATGTTTCGGAACGATTGTTCCAGGCTTTTTACTTTGCGTATCATCTCCTCCTGCTCAGGGTTCTTGGGAGGTTTTTCTTCTTCAGATATATCAATAAGAGGAGTATAAGAGTAAGGCTCATGAGGTCTAAAAGTGGGCTCGGGTGGATAGTAATGGTTTTCTTGAGTGTGGAACAAAGGTTCACTTGAAGATTTGTGTAACATGGCAGGTGGAGGAGCCACGTACACAGGAGCAACTGGTGGTTGAGGTGGTGGGATTTGCTTTGGTGGTGGAGGTGGTGGTGTTTGAGAAGTGGTTGCATAGTATGGGGGATAAGTAGGGTAGGCCGGGGAAGAATTTACGGTGGGAGGATCTTGTGATTGAACTGGTGGCGGAACATAGACAGGATTGGCTGGATAAGTTGGCAAGGGTTGTCCTTTTGCCCAGGCCTGGTACATTTCGGCCATTTGTTGTTTCAGCTTGTACATTTCCTCTTTCATAGCATTAACATCCACTATTTCTTCCTCCCTAGCCGGGTCAACAATAGTTGCTTCGATCTCTTGGCTAACCATTTTCGACATATCTTTGGAGCAGGTATTATATGGATGAGTTGCCAGAATGCCAGCTAGCTAAAACCACCTGTCTGTACTCATCAACAACAACAGCGTTATTAGTGGTTAGGGCATTATCAAACAAATAGTCGCATATTTGGAGCATGGATGCACCTAGGCAATTATCGGTATGCATTTGCTCGGCCACGTGCGTCATCCCGGCTTTCTCAATTATGGCTTCTTTCTTTTATTCTCGCCTTTTTTCTTTGCTTTGCCATTTTCTTTTGTTGCGGCTTTTCCCTCTCTCTTTTCTCTTTTTCTTTCTTTTTCTTTTCCATTTTTCTTTTATTTTTTCACTGTTATTTTGACTTTTATTCTTACTGTATATTCTTTTTATATATATTTTTCATATGGTTATGATTGGTCCTATGAAAATTGCCTATATATCGCAATTGTGCTTGAATCAGATAAAATCAAAAAACAAGAAAAATAGAAATACAATTTTTGGGAATCTTCAAATTTTCATTAATGACAACTGATTACATCAATACTAAGCTATTATTTTCATTTTCAAAATCAAAATACAGACTCAAAACTTGATTACTATTTTTCTTTTTACGAGTACATCAAAGCTTCAAACCCTGGGGCCCGCGGAGCATCATTCGGCATCACCGCAGGCCTGCTCGCAAGACCCCTTTGTAATTGCTTCAAATCATTCATAATTTGTCGGACAAATATCATCACTGTTGTAGAAGAAGTGGCATAACCCATCTTTTCACCATACTGGCACCCTTTAACAACATAGCGTGCAATGCCTCGAATTCTTTTCCTAATTTGGCCCTTTTCCTGGAGAAGTCGACTTATTTGTCGGGTCTGAGCTTCAAGTACTTGAGAATCTTGGAGATGAATATCTTGTAGTAATTTTATTTCCTTTTGCATTTCAGCAATCATATCATAACAATGATCCCTTTCAGCCTGAAAATTTCTGTCTAACCGGGCCGCTTTTTCTTCCCGAGCATTTGCTTTTTTTCTCATGTTGGCAATGGTCCCTTCATAGTCTCTTTTTATCTGTTGAACATACTGGGCTCTTTCCTCAGTTTTCTTGGCCCAGTGTGCTCGAAGTCTTGCCATGTTCCTTTCAGATTTTTCTAACTCTTCTTGGCAATCCGAGACTTGTTTTTTCAACCCCTTGATCAATCGTTCATCAGACACGCTTCTTTCTCGATTTCTAGCATCGATTTTCATTTGTTGAATCTGTGCCTTAAGAGTTTCATTTTCCTGGGCCAATTTCTTTTTCTCCCCTTCATCAGCCGCAATTTGCACACTTTTCTCAAATTGAAGGTCCCGCATCTGTTGCTCCAACGCCCCAATTTTAGCTCGGTATTCTTTCTCTTTTGCTAACCATTCCCATTGGACTTGGGCTCCATCAGTAAATTGTTGTACATGGGGTCTCTTAGCGGGTCTCCCAGGAATCTGGAACCTTTTGCCGAACCAAATCAAATACTTGGGGTCCACTTCACCTTTTGCTCGATCTTGTACCATAGTGTCAGGTTGCAGAAACCGACTTTCATTCCATATCTTTCTAATTCTTACTTCCGGGAAGGTAGCTTTGGGACCCAACTCAATAATTTGTTCACTCAAATCCTCATCATTATGTATTGTTTGGAACCTCCCAAATTGCCGCAGGACCCTGTAAGGTGCATAAGGTTGTATGCTCCGAATACCCATTAGAAGAATATATGGGACTTCTGCTGAAGTGTAGACAACTTCAGTATCGGGAAGCCACCCATAAGCCCACTCAACCTTATCCGCATTTAAAGATCTCAAACATGATGACCAAGCCTCAACACCTTCGGGAAATTTGATGCCTGTAACCCGGGTTTCAAACTCATTGATGCAACTAAGTCCAGTCAACCCGAAATTCATGTATCCCGTGCGATGGCATAAATGTTCTTGGATCCACATTTGCAATAAGAGATTACACCCCTGAAAGAATTTCTCCCCTTCCCGGCACTTAGTTAAAGCCCGATATATCTCCGCTACGATCAAAGAAACCACCGTGCTAGTAGGTTTCTTCATAGCTACATCCACCATTCCTACTAGCCCGAGGTCTATATTTCCATCTTTCCTTGGGCAAATTACGATTCCTAGGAAGGCCACCATAAATGCTAACCCTCGCCGAGCCTCCTATTTGTCTTTATTTCCAGCATGTGTCAGGCCGGTGTTGGGTTCTTCGAAACCCCTCGGGTTGCCATATCGATGATAGAGAAAATGCAAAGTACAACATCCATTCTCCAGACACGGGTCTTGGACATCCCGACTAATACTCAGCAAATCTAAAAACCTGTGGAGTGTGACCGGTATTGGTGACAAGGGATACTTATTTCGCATTTTTCCGTTAAGACCGGCATACCCTGCTATTTCTTCCAATGTTGGTATGAGCTTACAATCAGAGAATCTGAAGACATTTCGAGTCGGATCCCAAAACGGTATCAATGCTTCGACAAAATCCTTTCTTGGTTTTATGTTCATAAGTCCCACAAGGCCACCCAGAATATTTTCCACTGATTTTCTGCTTCCTTCTCCAAGGTCATCCCACCACATATGGAGCTTAAGGGGTATCTCGCTCAAGACTGAGAAGGTTTCGATATCATTCGAATTCATCATGCACATTTTATTTGAAGGAATTTAATGATTGAAGGAAAAGTGGCTATTTTTTGCAAAAATTTTCATTTAAGAAGCTACATACTCAATGATTAAAATTACATCAAAATTTCTCATCCTGGGGCCCATGGGGCATCACTCAGCATCACCACAGGCCAACGCAAGACTGAGAAAGTTTTAATGCCAATTGTGGCTATTTTAGCAAAAACCGGCCATGTAATGGCTTATTTGACAAAGTGGCTATTTTTTAAAAAGTTGTTAAATGACCAAACTTGATTTTTGCGGATACGGCCTTTCAGCACTTCCGAAAGGGAGATTTTAAGGTTGTGCCCGCAAATTATTTAAAATTGACTCAGAGTGATTGTTCTTGCAAAAATAGCCTTCCAGCGTCCTTTTGAGGGACATTCGGCTTATTTAAAACAAGAATAGCGTCATCCAACTTATTTATAACAAAATCAAAATTTTGACATTTTTCGGCTATTTTTGCAAAAGGTGTGGTTGGACCCGTCAAGGGTTGCCTACGTATCTCACACGTGGTGAGAATCAAACCAGCGTAGTTCGGGCTGATTGGCCAAAATCAAAACTATTTTTGACCAACAATTTTTTTTTTCAAATATTTTCTCTTTTTCCACTTTTTTCATTTTTTTTTTCAAAAATCCGGCAGCATTTCGGTACTATTTGGGCATTGGTTTTTTTTTTTCAAACAAATGATTACCCTCACTCAGTCCTAACATTGCTATTTTTTACAATTTTTCACCCATTATATACAAGCCGGTCAACATGCGAAGCCGAGTCAGGATGGTCATTTTAATTCGGGTCACCTGTCCTAGACGGACCCAACCCTTGTGTTGAGTCCCCTAAGTCAAATGCACATGATGTAAACAAGCGTCCTACTAGGGATCCGGCATGAGTTTATTGTTCTTCTAGGTTTAAATCCTAGGTTTATTGATCTAAACCTGGCTTACCCGAGCGGACAACTCGGGCCGAGGGGGAGGCAGCGTACCGGGGATAAAGAAGCTCGCCCGGCTTTGCAACTTATCCAAACCTCGTTCTAAATTGGGAAAAAGACTCTAACAGAAGAGAAGCTACACGAAGTGCACCCTTCTCCATGATGTAGAAGACTCAGAAAGAGGGAGGGATTCGCGACAATTTATATACAATTCAACAAATATTAAAGCGGTAAACATTTAGCACGTATAGCATGGATCATGTAGCAAAATCAAATAAAGCCAAACATAACAATTTAACTGAGCTCGAATTCTTGAACCCTGAACCAGAAATTCTGGGTTCTTGTCCCCAGCAGAGTCGCCAGAGCTGTCACACCTCCTTTTTCCGCTATAGGCTTTACTACACCCTGGGGAAGGGTATAATAAAAAGGAGTTTTTCCAATTAAAGGACAATCGAAACGGGATTCGTTTATTAAGAGATTCAGAGTCGCCACTTGGAAGATTTATGGTGTTCCAAGTCACCGGTTTGAATCCCGAATCGAGGAAAGGGTTTGACTCTGTATTAACAATCGCGAACCAGAAATCCAGGTAAGGAATTCTGTTAACCCGGGAGAAGGTGTTAGGCACTCCCGAATTCTATGGTTCTAGTACGGTCACTCAACTGCTATATTTGGCTAAAATCTGATTTAATACAAATTAAGCCTACAGTGCAATTTTAAAGTTATTTACCACTTTTTATCAATTATTATTTTTTAAGAAGGTGAACGTCGTTTAAGAACGTGTTTTTGGATCACGTCACATGAAATGCACCCGGATCCTCAACACATTCCTATTCAACATTTTTGGTGGATTTGGGTCGTATGAAATGCACACCCAAATTTAGGAAGGTAATTTTAATTAAAATGCACCTGAAGCGACTAACGTGTTGTTATCTTTTGGGAAGGCCGTAAAATTCGCTAAACGCCCGTCCCGAATACTAAGTATATTTTAAATTAAGTACTTAATGAGGACCCCTGCAATTATGTGTTTAATTTGGCGAGGCTCATCTCATTTATTTTTAAAGGGAAGTCCTAAAGCAAACTACCATTTTCTATTATTTATTTGTCTCTAAAGGCCAATTAATCCACAAATATAAACTTGGATCTTGAATTCAAGTCCGGCTTCAAACAAAAGGAAAGACCTTTTAGCTTGAACCCACTACCTAATTTAAAAACCCGATTTTTATATTTATGGTTTAATTTCCATGTTCCTAATGTAATTTCAGCATAAAAATGATTTATAATGACTTTGGGCCTCGGGAGGTTTGGCCCAGGAATTGGAAGCCTAAGCCCGTAATAGCCCACCCACTCTTTGTCAAATGAAAACCAAGTTCGTTACTCTAACTTCACAATTTGGACGGTCCAGCTTGTAAATAGCTATTATATTGTCTCAAACATTCTCTAATGAACATTACCTAATCTACGGAATAAGAACAACGATTATAGTGAACTAAAATTATTTCAAAGTGATTATCATTTACTGACAGCAAGTAATTTACTAATGGGCTATCATATCCAAATCCGTTCAGTCCAGTGGCCTGGGGTTAATGTCAATCCCTATTTCTACTTGGACATATTTGTGACTTAACACAGGGATCAATTATCATTTAACCTATAAAAGTTTATAATGCTTTTAATTTCAGCTATTTGAACTAATTTTCTACATTATTAACAGAATACCTTGCAATTCCTGTAAATGATTTAAATCTCTACGAATTACCATATAAGAGATGGAAACCTCTACAAAACTACACTAAAATAAAGCATGCAATAACCTGGTAATCTACATCATCACAGACAGTCCTACACAGTTCAAATTGATCCTAAACGATTTTTACATTTATATATGCTACTGATGTTGAAAATGAGACAAATCGCTCAACAAAATTATTGTGAGCTACTGAATACTATCAATTCCAAGATAAATTTGATAGTCCAAAGTCTGTCCAAAGTCTAAACTTAATTACAGAACATGATCTGGAATTACATGTAACTCTACTCTAAAATTTGTCAAAAATAAAACTATGCTATCATTTAATTCACGCCCACAGCTGAGATTATACAATGTGTACCTGGAATTAGGAAATGAAGCAAGGAGGTCAGCAACAGTTTTAAGACAAAACAATTCAACAACAGCAAGTCAACAATCAACCATTAATCCAAAAAACAGCTCCAGAACGACCCCAGGAATATTCAGAAACAACTAAAACCAGTAGATAGGCAAATAGACTCGATTGAACTCAACTCCGAACTTGAAACTAAGCTAGAAAAACTTCTGAAACTTCCAGGAATCAAAACACAAACCAGAACAGTTTAAACAGGTCCAAAACAACTCGAAACTTGAACTTAAGGGCACTAGAGGTGCAAATTAATGACTGGAATTGCAAAAGCTTCAATGTAACAATATATTTTTGAGTTTTTTGGAAGGTTTTTCTAATGCTTTTGAGTTTTGGAAGTGATTGAATTTCGAATTTAGATCTAAAAGGGGAGAGATTGCTTAGAGGGAAATTTTTCAGATTCTCCAACCTTGTAAAACAAGGCACACTAATGCCTATTTATAGATATAATTTGGAGGGAAAGGTCACTTTTCATTTTTATAAATCAATCCCTATTTTATTTCATTTCTAACCTCTATTTTTAACTTGTAATACAAGTACCTATACTTATTTATTGAAAACTATATTAATGCCCCAATCTAGAAGATTCTATCATATTATAATTCCTATAGTGCCCTCACTTCAATTCAGAATTTACTAAACTACCCTTTTCTATGTCCATATTACCCCTAGAGTTGTGTTATAACTACTATTAACCCTTTTCTTATACCCCTCTTTTACCTTCATAATTACTGCCCTACCCCAGCCTTCTTAACACTAACAGCTATAACCAAACAGGCTAAATGCCTTTGTAATTCTATATTAACAAATATCAATTAACCTCTAAACGACACAATTAATACAAAACTAAGTACTGAAATCACACTGCCAATAACCAAAAATCTAATTAACTGTTAATTACCCCCTAAATCGATATCTAACAATTCGACTAACTAAAAGTAACCAAAACAATTAATTTTTCATGACAGAATTACAATTATCCTAATTATTAAAACCTAACAGTATCAAATTTAGAATTTAAACCTAAAAATACTACTTTAAAACAGAAATTAAGTAAAACCCTAATAAAGCTAATAACAAAATGTCAACAAAAATCAATAAAAACATGATGAAACACAAGAAGATAAACACATGCAGAAATAAAAGAAAATTAAAACAGAAATAAAAGAAAAGGATTAAAGAACTTATCTAGGTTTTTTTAGCTTATTTCGATCATGCTTGAGCCAAATCCGTTTGAATCCTTCAGGATTTATGATCCGTAACATCCCTAATGGCGTGTTTTCCAAAAGAAAACACCTATTAGGGGTGTTACGGTCAATGAATCCCCAAAGATTAGCCTGGGGTTCTTGACCTGAAAATCTTGAAATTAAAACTTGAGGAGTTCTGGTGAGATCTGAGGAATATGGCTTGGGTATTTGGGATGAGAAGGTTAAGGCGAGTCTATGGTGTAAATTAGGGGTTATTTGGGGTAAGTGTCATTCGCCGGCGGTAGCGTTCCGGCGAGACAAATTATAATATTCGAAGAGATGGGTTCATGTTTGAAGGAAACTCAGTAGAGAGGGGAGTAGAGGATGGGAAGGGGACTCTGTAGTGTAATTTTGGTAAGGTTTGGCGTAAGGTGTGTTTCCCGCCGGCGAGGGATTCCGGCGAGTGACAGAGACGAGGAAGACGGTTCGATATTTTTTTACGGTTAATCAATTCATCAAATAATTATATGCAAACGAATTAGATCAAAAGTGGGTCGTTGGATTAAGGTTAATGGATGGCTAAGATTAGCTTGACACCAAACGGTGTCGTTTTGTTTAATGAGAGATCAGGCTGGTGACCATTGGATCAAGGGTGATCAATGAGTGAGATTTAACGACGCCAAACGGCGTCGTTTTGATTAGTTGGGGACTGACCGGGTGAATGGGTGGATTTGGGCTAGACTTAGGGCGTGTTTGGGCTAGGGGTTCAGGGGTAATTGGGCTCCAAAACCAATCAGCCCAATTACTTGTATTTCTTTTGTTCAATTATCCTTGTTTTCATTTTGTATTTTTTGTATTTTTCTGATTTATTTTTATACTATTATTTTTTGATTTTATAAAATTGTGAGATTAAACTACAATTAAACTAAAACTAATTAAGGCCTAAAATCTACTTAATAACTATTTTATAGCAATTTCCAATTAAAACAATAAAATGCTAAAGTGAATTATTTTTGTGATTTTCTTTAAATTTCTAAAATGAATTGACTCCTGCTTAATACTAAAATGTAAAATGAAATTCCTAATGCAAATGCATATTTTTTGTGTTATTATTTTTTAATATGAATTATTATGCAACCAATTAACACAAAATACACAAAAATTATAAAAATAAAGAAGAATCATTTTGTTTGGATTTTTGGGAATAATTTGCTTAGGGCAAAAATCACGTGCTCACAAAATTAAAAACAAATGTTACGTGTTAACATGGTTTACATAATAAGTGTTGCCTATAAAAAATTATTTCATAGTTTTCATATCTTTTTCCACTTCTAGCAATTAGTTATTTTGTATTTATTTTATGGTTTACAGAATTCGTTGATTCTACTATCACAGGGAATACTTCTCAAACAAGGCAAGCAAAACAACCATTAACGGACATTACAAATCGTCTAAATTTCCTTCGATTTAATAGAACCCCAAAAAAGAGTTTTGAACATGTTTCGACATCTTATTCTCAAGCACAATATCCAATATCAATGCAAGAGCATAATTTTCAATATGGTTCGTCGAGTTCAAATTTGCAAGAAGAACAACTTCTACCTGATTTAAATGAGATACCATTATTTGAGGGTAATATTTATGCTTAAGTTATTTAAATTATTTTGAAAATTTGAGGAAATCAATTTTTGGTGCCCATGCATACATGTCCAAATAAATAATGAATTTTTTAATTTATAAACATATAATTTATATGCGAAACTTGGGCAACAGAATTATTTAAAAAACTCAACTTTAATTTTCTTCAATTTATTTGCGTCTCTTTATTTTCTCAAGTACATCATGTTTGTTATTTTACAATTCTACTTATGATGTGACGACCCGGCCCGTCGTCACAAGAGTTACCGCCATGTTTCCCCCACCTTATGTTTCTCTATGATTTATTATCGGTATTCGAGGTGATCGAATCAAATTGGATTGGTTTTAGATGGAAATGAGACACTTAGTCTCTTTAAGGAAGACTTATTTTGGAAAAGTCAACCAGATATTGACTACTGAGTTAGAGGGCTCAGATGTGATTTCCAGTGATTTGCTAGCTTCGAGAGATGATTTGTGACTTAGGAGTGTGATCAGAATTGATTTTGGAGGTCCGGTGTAGAATTAGGCTTGAATTGGCAAAGTTGGTATTTTGGCGAATTCCGGTTGATGGGTGAGATTTTTATCCGAGGGTCGGAATGGAATTCCGAGAGTTGCAGTAGCTTCGTTAGGTGATTTTGGATATGTGTGCAAAATTTCAGGTCATTCGGAGGTGATTTGGTTGGGTTTTTGATCGAATGCGTGTTTCGGAAGTTTTTGAAGAACTTAGGCTTGAATTCGATATAATTTGACGATTTTAGTGTTGGTTGAGGTGTTTTGATGATTGGAGCAAGTTTGAATGATATTTTAGGATGTGTTGGTGCTTTTGGTTGAGGTCCCGGGGGCCTCAGGGTGATTTCGGATGGCTAACGAGATGAAATTTGCAGTTTAAGGACTGCTGAAGGGTCTGGTATCTGGTATTTCCGCTTCTGCGGAAATGGACTGCAGAAGCGGTTTCGCAGAAGCATATAGGGAGTCGCAGAAGCAAAGTTGGGCCTTTTGGAGATTTTCGCAGAAGCGGACGATTGCCCGTATAAGCGGCTTCCGCAGAAGCAGTTAGTGACCGCAAAAGCGGTCCATGGCATAATAGTGTAGTTCCGCAGAAGCAGAACAATTTGCGCACAAGCGAGTGCGCACAAGTGGTATGGTTATCGCAGAAGCGAAAAGGCCTGTTCAGAGGTATTAAAATTCTATCTTCGCGAATTTTTGAAGGAACCTAATATTTTCACTTCGGACTTGGAGGTTTTGTGTGATTTTTGGAGAGGGAATCAAGAGGCTTCATTGAGGTAAGGAATTCTAAGCCTAAAACATTAACCTAATGTGTTATTGCATGAATTAAGGGTGAAAAACCAAGGAATTAGAGGTCAAAAAATGGAGGTTAGGGTTTGAACTTAAGAGAAAGAAAATTTGAGGTTTGAGGGAGCATTTGAGCTCGGATTTTGGTAAATTTGATATGTATAGACTCGTGGAAAGATAAGGAATCCGGTGATGTGAATTTTTTGATTTTTTAAGGAGATGGCCCGGGGCTCGGGTTTTGCCAAATTCGTGATTTTTGATATTTTTCGAGTCTTTTCGATTTGGTTATATTCCTTTAGCCTATTGTGACGTATTCCTTGTGATGTTGATCAGATTCGACACACGAGGAGGTCGATTCGAGAAGATAAGGCATATCGAGCTAGACTTTTGGCCAGCTAGAGGTGAGTAATGATTTTAAATTATGTCCTGAGGGTTTGAAACCCTGAATCTGCACAACTTGGTGCTATGTTGAGATGAGACACGCGTTCAATGACGAGCGCGGGGTCATTTACTATTGGGGATTGTGACTCGGTCCGGTCCGGATGATATTTTACCATGTATTTGACTATGGCTTGTTATTTTTCACTATGACTTGGGCTTGTTGCCATACTTAGGGCTTAGAGCCGACTGTTTGAACTACTTATGAGCTATCATCACTATTTTCCTCACTATTTACAATATTATTTGAACTCAGTCCATTTGAATTACACTGTTTCATGAACTCAGCTATATTTTCACTCAACCTTGAGTTTTAACTGATATTTGAACTATTGTTTGAGTTGAGCATTTTTGTTTCCACTGATGCCCGAGGGGCTTATGATTATTTTTGGACTGATTGAGGTCGAGGGCCATGTGTGAAGATATGATGAGTGATGTAAGGAGGCTTTCAGGCCTCGAGTGATATATGAGGAGGCTTTCAGGCCTTGAGCGATATGTGAGGAGGCTTTCAGGCCTCGAGTGTATTGTGAGAAGGCTTTCAGGCCTCATGTTGATATGTACGGGCTTTCAGGACTTATGATGATATAGCGCTTGGGTTGTAGGAGCCCCTCCGGAGTCTGCACCCCCACAGTGAGCGCGGGTACCCATGTGATTTTAGTGTGAGCCCAAGGGGCTGATGTTATATTGTGTGACTGATACTGAGCCCCCGGGGCTGATACTGTACTGAGAGTTTGATATTGCGCTCGAGGGGCAGGTTTCCGATTATTGCTTACTGGTTGAGAATATCTGTCTTTAACTGTTTTTAAAAGAGAATTTTGATACTTTACTGATTTACTGCTTAACTGCTTTTACTGCTTGAGATAGAGTTATTTGTGCCATCATGGGATTTTATGCTCTTAGTTGTTATTTATTTTTATTACTCAATGGGTCGGAGTACTCACATTACTCCCTGCACCATGTGTGTAGATACAGGCATAGCAGAGTTCATTCCTGAGAGCTGATTTCCTTCCAGACCAGGCGGACCCGGAGTGACGAGGTAGTTGTCGATGTCCACAACCCCGTTTTCTCCTTTATCTCCTGTATTTACATTATCTTCAGATTTTGTTCCTAGTTCTAGACTTTGTAGCATTTTAGTAAACTCTGTAGTAGCTCGTGACTTGTGACAACCCGATTTCAAGCTGAGTCGGGATGGTTTCCCTATTTTATCACGTTCATTCCGCACTTATGATTATATTATCTAAGATTTATACTTATTCATGCTAAGTAACTGTTAAAAGAGGTATCGTTGTTCAGTTGACTGGCCTTGTCTTCACGAGAGGCGCCATCACGACCGTGTTTGGGAATTGGGTCGTGACAAGTTGGTATCAGAGCCTAGGTTACTAGGTCTCACGAGTCATGAGCAGGTTTAGTAGAGTCTCGCGGATCGATACGGAGACGTCTGTATTTATCCTCGAGAGGCTACAGAACCTTTAGGAAAAACTTCATATTCTTGAGATTCTTGTCATGCAGCTCTGTGATCCGAGAACTAAACTTTTGTGTTCTATTCTCTCGCAGATGGCGAGGACTTGCGCTACAGGACGAGACGGACGACCACCAGTACCACCCACTGAGGGCACTAGAGGCCGTGGATGCGGTCGTGGTCGTGGTAGAGGCAGAGCCGTGATGGCTGCACCTGTTGCCCCACCAATTGCCCCGGCTCAGGATCAGGCTCCAGTTGCAGATATTCCAGCAGCACTTGTTCAGGCATCGGCGGTGCCCATTGTGATTCCGGACCTTCAGGAGGCCTTGGCTCAAATATTATTAGTTTGCACTGGCATGGCTCAGGCAGTTTCAGCCTCCACTACAGCAGCTACTTCTCAGGCCGGAGGAGGCAGTCAGACCCCCACTGCTCGCACACCTTAGCAGGTAGTACAGGGATTGCAGACACCCGGAGCAGCTCCAGCTTAGCCGGCTGCACCAGTTCAAGACTTTGTGGTTCCAACTATGCCAGACGATGAGCAGCGTCGTCTTGAGAGGTTCAGTAGGCTCCAGCCTCCAGTTTTCAGTGGTGCTCAGGGTGAGGATGCCCAGGGTTTTCTCGACAAGTGTCAGTGTATGCTTCGGACTGCAGGGATTTTAGAGTCGAGTGGAGTAGCATTCACCGCATTTCAGTTCATTGGGGTTGCCTTCACTTGGTAGGAGGCGTATGAGCGGCATATGCCAGCAGGTGCAGCGCCTTTGACATGGCAGGAGTTCTCCACTCTCTTTCTGGAGAAGTGGGTACTGCAGTCTCAAAGAGAGGAGCTGTGTAGGCAGTTCGAGTGGCTTCGATAGAGAGATATGACTGTGACCCAGTATGAGGCGAGATTTTTCGAGTAAGCTCGTCATGCCTCCTGGATAGTTCTGACCGATAGGGAGAGGATCAAGAGGTTTGTGGATGGACTTAACTATCACCTTCGTGTTCTGACGACTCGAGAGAGAGTTCTGGGTATTTCCTTTAAGGATGCAGTTGATATTGCTCGTGATATTGAGACGGCTCGCCGTCAGGACAGAGAGGAGAGGGAGGACAAGATACCTCGAGGTTCTGGTAGTTTCAGTGGTGCTCCGTCTAGGGGACAGTTCCAACAAGGTAGAGGTCGTTCTTTCAGGCCTCCTCAGTCGGCCCGCTCTGAGTATCGTGGGTCATCTTCAGGTCGGGGTCATCAGGGTTATCAGCAGAGTTAGCCATCTGTTAGCGCTCTTCCAGCATAGGGTTCATCACGAGCTCCATCTGTTCAGGGTTTTTCCAAGCTGAGTGCATCAGCTAGTCACTCCGGCGCGCGGGGTTCCCTTCAGTCCCATTCTCCAGCACTCGGGAGTTGTTATGAGTGCGAAGAGTTTGGGCATATGTGGAGACAGTGTCCTCGTCTAGCTGCTAACTCACCTCAGCAGAGGGGTCAGCCCTCGTCTTCTAGTCTAGTTTCTCCAGCACCCGCCCCGCCAGCTAGGGGTGAGGGTCAGGCAGCCAGGGGTCGCCCCAGAGGGGGAGGCCGATCGGGCAGTAGTCAGGATCGCTTTTATGCTCTTCAGGGCAGGACAGATGCCATTGCTTCAGATGCCGTTATTACAGGTGTTATCTCAGTCTGCCAGAGGGATGCCTCAGTCTTATTTGATCCTGGTTCCACATATTCTTATGTGTCTTCATATTTTTCTCATCATTTGGGTACGACCCGAGGGTGTCTAGCCTTACCTGTGCATGTATCTACCCTGGTAGGTGATACTATTATTATAGACCATGTATATCGGTCGTGTTTGGTGACTATTGGGGGTCTGTAGACTCGAGTTGATCTATTGCTATTGAGCATGGTAGATTTTGATGTTATTCTGGGCATGGACTGGTTATCTCTATGTCATGCTATTCTTGACTGTCATGCTAAGACAGTCACTCTTGCTATACCGGGTGTTCCGAGGATCGAGTGGCGTGGTATGACTAACTATGTGCCTAGCAGGGTGATTTCTTTCCTAAAGGCCTAGCGTATGGTTGGGAAAGGTTGTCTATCATATTTGGCTTTTGTGAGGGATGTTGGAGCTGAGACTACTAGCATTGATTCAGTTCCAATTGTGAGGGAGTTTCCCGATGTGTTTCCTGCAGACCTGCCGGGCATGCCACCGGACAGGGACATTGATTTTGGTATTGACCTGGTGTTGGGCACTCAGCCCATTTCCATTCCTACATATCGTATGGCACCAGCAGAGTTGAAAGAATTGAAGGATCAACTTTAGGAGCTCCTGGATAAGGGGTTCATTCGGCCGAGTGTCTCACTGTGGGGTGCACCGGTTCTATTTGTGAAAAAGAAAGATGGCACAATGAGAATGTGCATTGACTACAGGCAATTGAACAAAGTACCAGTGAAGAAACAAGTATCCCCTGCCTCACATTGATGATTTATTTGACCAGCTCCAGGGAGCAAGGGTATTCTCCAAGATTGATCTCCGTTCAGGCTATCACCAGTTGAAGATCAGAGATTCAGACATTATGAAGACTGCTTTCAGGACTAGATATGGGCACTATGAGTTTCTTGTTATGTCCTTTTGGGCTGACTAATGCCCCAACAACGTTCATGCATCTGATGAACAGTGTATTTCGGCCATATCTGGATTCATTTGTTATCGTTTTTATTGATGATATTCTGGTGTACTCGCATAGCTAGGAGGAGCACGCACAGCATTTGCGAGTGGTATTACAGAGATTGAGGGAGGAGAAACTTTATACAAAGTTCTCCAAGTGTGAGTTTTGGCTTGGGTCAGTGGCTTTCTTAGGACACGTGGTGTTTAGCAAGGGTATTCAGGTCGACCCGAAGAAGATAGAGGCGGTGCAGAGTTGGCCTAGACCGACCTCAGCCATAGAGATTCGCAGTTTCCTTGGGTTGGCGGGTTATTATCGCCGGTTCGTTCAAGGATTTTCCTCTATTGTGTCGCCCTTGACCAAGTTGGCTCAGAAGGGTTCTCCATTTGTGTGGTCGGATGAGTGCGATGAGAGCTTTCAGAAGCTCAAGACAGCTTTGACCACGACTCCAGTATTGGTTTTGCCCTCAGCCGCAGGTTCTTATACCGTATATTGTGATGCATAGAGAGTTGGGATCGAATGTGTATTGATGTAGGAGGGTAGAGTTATTGCTTATGCTTCTCGTCAATTGAAGCCCCACGAGAATAACTACCCTGTACATGATTTGGAGTTGGCTGCTATAGTTCATGCTTTGAAGATTTGGAGGTACTACTTGTATGGTGTATCTTGTGAGGTATTCACCGATCCTCGTAGTCTTCGGCACCTGTTCAAGCAGAAGGACCTTAATTTGAGGCAGCGGAGATGGCTAGAGTTGCTTAAGGACTATGATATCACCATTCTGTATCACCCAGGGAAGGCCAATGTAGTGGCCGATGCCTTGAGCCGGAAGGCAGTTAGTATGGGGAGCTTGGCATACATTCCAGTTGGGGAGAGGCCCTTTGCAGCTGATGTTCAGGCTTTGGCCAATCGGTTGGTGAGACTAGATATTTCGGAGCCCTGTCGGGTGTTAGCTTTTATGGTTTCCCGGTCTTCCTTATATAATCGTATCAGAGAGCGCCAGTATGATGATCCACATTTGCTTGTCCTTAAGGACAGGGTTCGGCATGATGATGCCAGGGATGTGACTATTGATGATGATGGTGTATGGAGGATGCAGGGTCGGATTTGCGTGCCCAATGTGGATGGGCTACGGGAGATGATATTGGAAGAGGCCCACAGCTCGCGATATTCTATACATCCAGGTGTCGCGAAGATGTATCAGGATTTGAGATAGCACTACTGGTGGAGAATGATGAAAAAGGATATAGTAGGGTTTGTTTCTCGGTGTCTCAACTGTCAGCAGGTAAAGTATGAGCATCAGAGGCCGGGTGGTATACTTCAGCAGATGATTATTCCCGAGTGAAAGTGGGAGAGAATTACTATGGATTTTGTGAGTGGTCTCCCTCGGACTTTGAAGAAGTTCGATTCGATTAGGGTGATTGTGGACAGGCTGACCAAGTCCGCGCACTTCATTCCGATATGTACTACCTATTCTTTGGAGCGGCTGGCAGGGATCTTTGTCCGGGAGATTGTCCGATTGCATGGGGTTCCAGTGTCTATTATTTCAGATAAGGGTACTCAGTTCTGGAGGACATTTCAGCGAGAGTTGGGTACGCAGGTAGAGTTGAGCACAGCATTTCAACCTCAGACGGACGGACAGTCCGAGCATACCATTCAGATATTGGAGGACATGTTGCATGCCTGTGTTATTGATTTTAGGGGTTCATGGGATGAGTTTTTGCCGCTTGCATAGTTTGCCTACAACAACAGCTATCAGTCGAGCATTCAGATGGCTCTGTATGAGGCGTTGTATGGGAGGCGTTGTATGGGAGACGGTGTAGATCTCCTGTTGGATGGTTCGAGCCCGGCGAGGCTAGGTTATTGGGGACAGAGATGGTTCAGGATGCTTTAGAGAAGGTGAAGTTGATTCAGGAGAGGCTTCGTACAACACAATCATGTCAGAAGAGTTACGCGGATCGGAAGGTTCGAGATGTGTCATACATGGTGGGTGAGAAGGTCTTGTTGAAGGTTTCGCCCATGAAGGGTGTTATGCGGTTTGGAAAGAAACGGAAGCTGAGTCCGCGGTTCATTAGGCCTTTTGAGGTACTTAGGAGGATTGGGGAGGTGGCTTATGAGCTTTCCTTGCCACCCAGCTTGTCGGGCGTGCACTCGGTGTTTCACATATCTATGCTCCGGATGTATGTTGGGGACCCGTCTCATGTATTGGACTTCAGCACTATTCATTTGGATGATGATTTGACCTATGATGTGGAGCTAGTGGCTATTTTAGGTCGTCAGGTTCGAAAGTTGAGATCAAAGGATATAGCTTCAGTAAAGGTGCAATGGAGAGGTCGGCCTATGGAGGAGGCTACTTGGGAGACCGAGTGGAAGATGCGGAGCAGATATCCTCACTTATTTGAGGCTCCAGGTATGTTTATTTACCCGCTCGAGGACGAGCATTTGTTTTAGTTAGGGAGTATATGACGACCCGGCCCGTCGTCACAAGAGTTACCGCCCCGTTTCTCCCATCTTATGTTTCTCTATGCTTTATTATCGGTATTCGAGGTGATCGAGTCGAATTGGATTGGTTTTAGATGGAAATGAGACACTTAGTCTCTTAAAGGAAGGCTTGTTTTGGAAAAGTCAACCGGATGTTGACTACTAAGTTAGAAGGCTCGGATGTGATTTTCGGTGATTTGGTTAACTTCGGGGGATAATTTGTGACTTAGGAGTGCGATCGGAATTGATTTTGGAGGTCCGGTGTAGAATTAGGCTTGAATTGGCAAAGTTGGTATTTTGGCGAATTCCGGTTGAAGGGTGAGATTTTGATCCAAGGGTTGGAATAGAATTCCGAGAGTTGCAGTAGCTTTGTTAGGTGATTTTGGATGTGTGTGCAAAATTTTAGGTTATTCGGAGGTGATTTGGTTGGGTTTTTTATCGAATGCGTGTTTTGGAAGTTTTTAAAGAACTTAGGCTTGAATTCGATGTAATTTGATGATTTTAGTGTTAGTTGAGGTGTTTTGATGATTGGAACAAGTTTGAATGATGTTTTAGGATGTGTTGGTGCTTTTGCTTGAGGTCCCGGGGGCCTCGGGGTGATTTCGGATGGCTAACGGGATGAAATATGGAGTTTAAGGACTGCTGAAGGGTCTGGTATTTGGTATTTCCGCTTCTGCGGAAATGGACCGCAGAAGCAGTTCCGCAGAAGCGTATAGGGAGTTGCAGAAGCGAAGTTGGGCCTTTTGGAGATTTCCGCAGAAGCGGACGATTGCCCGCATAAGCGGCTTTCACAGAAGCGGTTAATGACCACAAAAGCGGTCCATGGAATAGTAGTATAGTTCCGCAGAAGCAGAAAAATTTCCGCACAAGCGAATGCGCAGAAGCGGTATGGTTATCGCAGAAGCGAAAAGGCCTGCTCAGAGGTATTAAAATTCTATCTTCGCGAATTTTTGAAGGAACCTAATATTTTAACTTCGGACTTGGAGGTTTTGTGCGATTTTTGGAGAGGGAATCAAGAGGCTTCATTGAGGTAAGGAATTCTAAGCCTAAAACATTAACCTAATGTGTTATTTCATGAATTAAGGGTGAAAAACCAAGGAATTAGAGGTCCAAAAATGGAGGTTAGGGCTTGAACTTAAGAGAAAGAAAATTTGAGGTTTGAGGGAGCATTTGAGCTTAGATTTTGGTAAATTTGATATGTATAGACTCGTGGCGAGATAAGGAATCCGGTGATGTGAAATTTTTGATTTTCTGAGGAGTGGGCCCGGGGCTCAGGTTTTGCCAAATTCATGATTTTTGATATTTTTCGAGTCTTTTCGATTGGGTTATGTTCCTTTAGCCTATTGTGACGTATTCCTTGTGATTTTCATCATATTCGACGCACGAGGAGGTCGATTCGAGAGGAAAAGGCATATCGAGCTAGACTTTTGGCCGGCTAAAGGTGAGTAATGATTTTAAATGATGTTCTGAGGGTTTGAAACCCCGGATCTGCACAACTTGGTGCTATGTTGAGATGAGACATGCGTTCAATGACGAGCGCGGGGTCATTTACTATTGGGGATTGTGACTCGGTCCGGTCCGGATGATATTTTACCGCGTATTTGACTATGACTTGTTGTTTTTCACTATGACTTGGGCTTATTGCCATACTTAGGGCTTATTGCCATACTTAGGGCTTATAGCCGACTGTTTGAACTACTTGTGAGCTATCATCACTGTTTTCCTCACTGTTTGCAATATGATTTGAACTCAGTCCATTTGAATTACACTGCTTCATGAACTCAACTATATTTTCACTCAACCTTGAGTTTTAACTGATATTTGAACTATTTTTGAGCTGAACATTTTTGTTTCCACTGATGCCCGAGGGGCTTATGATTATTTTTGGACTGATTGAGGCTTAGGGCCATGTGTGAGGATACGATGAGTGATGTGAGGACGCTTTCAGGCCTCGAGTGATATGTGAGGAGGCTTTCAGGCCTCGAGCGATATGTGATGAGGCTTTCAGGCCTTAAGTTTATTGTGAGAAGGCTTTCAGGCCTCATGTTGATATGTACAGACTTTCAGGCCTTATGATGATATAGCGCTTGGGTTGTAGGAGCCCCTCCGTAGTCTGCACCCCCACAGTGAGCGCGGGTACCCATGTGATTTGAGAGTGAGCTCGAGGGGCTGATGTTATATTGTGTGACTGATACTGAGCCCGCGGGGCTGATACTTTACTGAGAGTTCGATATTGCGCCCGAGGGGCAGGTTTCCGATTATTGCTTACTGGTTGAGAATATCTGTCTTTAACTATTTTTAAAAGAGAATTTTGATACTTTACTGATTTAGTGCTTAACTCCTTTTACTGCTTGAGATAGCGTTATTTGTGCCATCATGGGATTTTATGCTCTCAGTCGTTATTTATTTTTATTACTCACTGGGTCGGAGTACTCACATTATTCCCTGCACCATGTGTGCAGATACAGGCATAGCAGAGTTCGTTCTTGAGCGCTGATTTTCTTCCAGACTAGGCGGACCCGGAGTGACGAGGTAGTTGTCGACGTCCACAGCCCCATTTTCTCCTTTATCTCCTGATTTTACATTATCTTCAGATTTTGTTCCTAGCTCCAGACTTTGTAGCATTTTAGTAAACTCTATAGTAGCTCATGACTTGTGACACCCCGATTTCGGGCTGAGTCGGGATGGTTTCCCGGTTTTATCACGTTCATTCCGCACTTATGATTATATTGTCTAAGATTTAGATTTATTCATGCTAAGTAACTGTTAAAAGAGGTATTGTTGTTCTGTTGGTTGGCCTTGTCTTCACGAGAGGCGCCATCACGACCGGGTTTGAGAATTGGGTCGTGACATATGAGTTTTTTTTTTGTTACACTTATTCAATTTTTATTCTTTTAAATGCATCCCTTTTATTTCAAATTCAGTTTTGCAATATACTTTTTCCTAAATTTGAAATTGGAAAATGGCTAACAATTATAATTTATATTTAGAATTTGAAGATGACAATATTGATGCTGATATACCAGGGATGTCCTTGAATTAACCACAACTCATAATCATACATACAAGTTTATTTAATTATAATTTATTCATCAAGGCCAAAAGCAATCCAACGTACATATTCACGATGCAAATGAAGATGACGATGTTTTTGAAGGTATACACATATAACTCATCAATGTTCGATAATGGTCAAATGCATTAAAACTTCCACATATATTAAATTTCGAATTCTACGCACTAATTATTATTATGTTTAGATGATGAAATTGAGAGTTGGATCACCAATGAAGGTAAGTATGTCGTAATTTCAAGTTACATATACAACATACTTTTACTTTTTATGTAATAACTTCTTTAACTTTATCTCTTTATTTTACTCTCATACAACAAGAATACTGGAATATTGGAGATGCTAATTATGAATGTGAATATTGTGGGGCTTATTTCTGGTTTGAGAAAAGAGTTGAGAAGAAGTATAAAAATAAAAAACTTGTTTTCACTTTATGTTGTGGTCGTGGAAAAATCAAGCTACCAACTTCAAAGGAGCCTCCTTCGATTTTGAAGAATTTATTATTTGGATCAGGTTAATAAATAAATTCATTTCATTAAAAAGATACACTATAATTTTGCATATATCATCAGATTGGAAGCTTATTGCCTCCGGAGGGATCTTCTCCAAAATTTGCTCAGCTTTATATCTATGATACAGAAAATAAGGTGGAAAATAGAATTCATGCTATCAGGTTAGCATATACAATTGGTTACTCAAATTATTTTAAAATTATATTTTTAATAAGACATAAATTGTTAGTTGAATTCAATATTTTTCTTTACAGCCGTGGTGAATTGAACAATCAACTTCTTGCTGAAATTGTGAATGACTTGAAGCAAATGCTTGATGAGAACAATGTTCTTGCAAAGTCATTTAGAATGGTGAGAGATCAATTTCAAACAGATGGGACCTCAAATGTTAGACTTAGATTGATTGGGAAAAGAGGCTCCGATGGAAGAAGATACAATTTACCAATCGTTTCGAAGGTAGCTGCTTTGATTGTAGGAGATTTTGAACAAACAATGTCTGACAGAGATATCATAGTTGAAAGCCAATTCAGACAACTACAAAGGATAAATGAATTAAATGCAGCATACTTAGGTTTGCAATATCCATTACTATTTTCGTATGGTGAAGATGGATACCGAGAAGATATTCCTTTAAATGATATTGATGATTCAACCGGTGGAAGAAAATGTGTTAGCACACGTGAGTACTTATCATATAAAATTCAAGAAAGGAAGGATGAAGATCCAACAATTGTGTCACCTAGAAGATTATTTCAGCAATTCTTGGTAGATGGTTATACAATGATGGAATCTTCTCGATTAAGGTTTATTAGGCTTCATCAAAAACAATTGAGAGCACATTTTTACAAAGGGTTACAAGATGTTGTTTTACATGGGGATATAGAACCTTTTTTCTCAAGGACAGAGAGTTATACTCTCTTCCAACTTTACGGGAGGTGCATGTAATATGTTGCAGAATTATCAAGATGCCATGGCAATTTACAAATGGGCGGTGTATCCTGATATGTTCATCACTTTTACTTGCAACCCAAAATGGCCAGAGATTACTAGATTTATGGGGTAGGGGATTATATCCAGAAGATCGTCCCGACATTTTAACAAGGGTTTTCAAAATCAAGCTGAATCGCATGATAAAGGATCTACGCGACAATAAAATTTTTGGAGAAGTAAAAGCAGGTACAATTTTAATGTTCTACAAAATTATTATGTTTGCACATTAATGTTATCATATGCTAATATTAAAAATAACTAACATATAAGCTTAATGATCTAATTACATCTTCATTCTTCAGTGATTTATACAGTTGAATTCCAAAAGCGAGGCTTGCCTCATGCGCACATATTTCTTTTTCTTATGAATAAATACCCAAATATCGGAGATATTGATGGAATAATTTCAGCAGAATTACCAGATAAAAAAGTAGATCCTTCTTATTATAATGCTGTTACAAATGTCATGATGCATGGTCCTTGTGGTACTGCTAGAAAATATTCTCCGTGCATGAAAAAAGGTAGATGCACAAAGCACTTTCCAAAAAAATTTGTGTCATCAACCACAATTGATGAAGATGGGTATCCAATATATAGAAGAAGGGATGATGGTAGAACTGCAAAGAGAGTAGGTATTGAGTTGGATAATAGGTATGTTGTACCACACAATAGATTTTTATTAATGAAGTATGGTGCACATATTAACATGGTACAATCTTTCAAGTAATCAAGTGTCCTGATATTGTACATTTACATTTTGGTTTACAATCGTGAGGACAATGGAAGTGACATTTCATTTTCTTCATGCTAATTTGATTTTTTTTGTAATGTCGATGTGAAACAGCGGATTGTCGATTTCCACTGTTTGTTGTTGATTTTCACATCTTTTTGGAGTATTTTGGGCCTGTTTTAAAAAGGAGTTTACAGCTGGTTTATGTGGGTTTAAGTTGGAAGAAGAAGACTGTAAAAAGGAACAATTTTTGTGCTCCTCAACCAACTGTTGTTGCTGCGTTTTTTATTCCAATAAATTGGTGGCTTATTATGGGAGTTATGGGGCCAGATTACAAACCATTTGTGCAGATTGTTTTCCGTAATACAGATAACATTATGCAAAGTTGGCATCTTGATGGTTACTCTTTATTTGTCGTTGGGTAATTTCTCCTTAACATATCATTCTATTCATTAATAAACCACATGGATTTAATAACTGAATCAATAACTTTTATATGTCCTTCTTGATTTACATGCTTCTAGCTGTTGTTTATCTTAACTGTTGTCCTCCTGTTATTGTCTAAGTATTATGTCTAAGCTTGACCATTTCTTGGTCCCCTGAATCTTCTGATTTTGTGTAGTCATGCTTCAGTTTTGATTCAATTGCTTGCCCTCTCACCTTTGTTATGTGATTTGCCTGAACTAGGGTTTTTATTTTAAAACCGCCAACCCTTCCAGACTAATTTCGAGTTTCATATGATTTTGACCTTTTGCAAAACTCTTCTAAACTCTTTTTTTATTGGATTTTTTCTATTGACTTTGCAGTGGCACGACATCTTCTCTAAATTTTCACAGAATGGATGAAGGTAGATGGAGTCCTACAAGTAAAACACAATACAATCTTATAGACACAGTTTCACGTTGTACCACACTGGTTAGAATAATATGATGAACTCATTACTTAATATTATTTTTTAGAATGTCATTTTGATAAACTGTTAGCACGAAGTACAAATGTGACGTCTTACTTAATTTTTGTATTGCTTTGAAGCCTTACTGAATTTGCAAGTTTGGCTTTTGGTACATTAAAACCTTCATATAGTAATACAGTAAAGGTGTTTCCTATGAAATACTTATGGTTCATTATTGTTGGATGACATAATCTAAGTCAAAATTTGTGTTGCAGCTGCATCCCAATTTTGCCGACGCTTGGTCAAATCTAGCTGGTGCATATATGAGGAAAGGAAGGCTGGGTGAGGCAGCTCAATGTTGTCGTCAGGCACTAGCTTTAAATCCTCGTCTGGTATTCGAGTTTACCTATGTTTTTGGCTTCTTTTTAACAGCTCAGATGATTTGCATCCTTCTATGCTTGTTTTTAACTCACTTGTGTTCATTCTAGGTTGATGCACATAGCAATCTTGGGAATCAGATGAAAGCACAAGGGTTAGTGGAAGAGGTAAAACACTGAGACTTTCTTAGCCCTTTTATATACATACATACATTTTACTTGTGGTTTTGCGATGGATGTGGACTTTAACTTTATACATTGTCTATGCATATATCTGAGTTAGGTACACTCATGCATTATCAAATTTTATTATTCTTTAACAGATCTTTCAGTCTTCAGGTGCATCTCATGTGCGTTTCTGTTTACTCCGCGTTCCTGGCTGTTATGCTAATTAATTTCTGTGGTCTTGATTATTGGTTTTGTTTTACGCATACAATTATTATGTGGAGGCACTACGTATACAACCTACATTTGTCGTTGCATGGTCCAATCTTGCTAGCCTTTTCATATATGCAGGTGATCTTAACAGGGCATTACAATACTACAAGGTATGGAATACCTTAAATCATTTCGCATATTACGTTATCCAGAGTTTTAGATTTGTTTTGGCATTAAGTTTACTCACTATTTTTGTGATTCAACCTTCTCATATCCAGGAAGCCGTCAAGCTAAAATAAAATTTTACAGATACATATTTAAACATGGGAAATGTGTACAAGGTAACACCTTCTGCTTTGTGCTAATATGGTCTGTGGTACAAGTGCCATGGTAAGAATATGGGACATATGTGTTTGTGTCTTGCATTTTCCAGGCTCTGGGAATGCCACATCAGGCCATATGTGTTACCAGCGTGCTCTCCTTGTGCGACCAGACTATGCAATGGCTTTTGGTAAGTGCTCCTTTCTTGGTCTTAGCTTCATATCAATTGCTATGAAGTTGCTTAGGGTGAAGTTCATTTGCACAGTACTTATCTGTATGTATAGATGTCTTTTCTTTTAGAAAATGTATTTGTCGACGTCTTTGCACGGAATGATCACATCATATTGCTTGCCTCATTTTTCTTTCTCGGGGATAAATCATATTGCTTTCATCTAGACCGTTGCAGTCATTTTGTCAATTGGCTAAAACCTTGAGTTTTTATTTTTCCGATGTAGTTGATGCTATATTCTAATTGAGGTGAAGGATAAAGTAGCACAAAAATCATGTAAGCTTGAAGCTACCTGAGGGCTCAATTCTGGGCAACGCAGTACCTTAGCCAACAACTTTATTTTCGAGTATATACACCAGGTCAATCATTCTGCAACGAATATCTGATCCTACTTTCATATGATGAACTCATTACTTAATATTATTTTTGAAAATGTCATTTGATAAACTGTGTTAGTACGAAGTACAAATGTGACGCCTTACTGAATTTTTGTATTGCCTTTCACAGGTACTAAAGACAATCTTTTGAAATTAACATCAGGGACGCGAACCTTTCATCTCATATGAAGGTTGAAAGGTACTATAACGTAGTAAGCATATGAAGTAAAAATCATGTCAATAAAGTAAGTATCTGCTTATGAGGAGACCAAACAGGCAAAAGGAAAACATGGAAGAAAGAGAATGCACCTACAAGACAATATAATACAACAGAAAGATAAGAGAACTACACAGAATTCATTCGTGGTGATTAGTCTCAAATAAAAAAAAGAGTTAGATAAACACACCTTCACTTCATCGTATAAATTTTTCTCCACAGCTTATTTGGGGCTGGTTTTAGGTTTGCTTTCATGGATATTTACATGTTGTTTTCCTGCTGTGTATTGGAACAATTTAAGCTGAGTTCTAGGCTGATTTTCGGAACTTACGGGAGGTTGTTTTGACTGACATTTTAGGGTGAGTTTTGCGGCAGATCTTATAGCCGTATTTCGCTAGGTATTGGCTACTCTTGGTCCAGATTTGTTGACTGTATTTCAGCGATATCGGCAGCAGGTTTCAACTGGAATTTTTGGACTGCTTTTAGGTGAGAAAGTCGCAGCGTTTCAGACTGTTTGATGCTGATTTTCTCAGTTTTTTGGAGTATTTTGCGGTTGTTCTAAGTTCCAGTTTAAAGCTGGTTTGTGTGAGTTTAACGTGAAAGAAAAAGCTTGTGAAAAGGAACAATTTTTGTGCTCCTCAAACATCAGTTTCTGCTGTGTTTTTACTTCTACAAATTGATGTTTTGAGTTATATTTTGCTTAGCTTTTTCGCTATATGTTTCATGGAGTTTTCATTATTTTTCGTCATAACATCTCGAGGAATTATTCTTCTACACTCGAAAGATAATCAATATCTTTTTTGAGGTTTAAGAACTAAATGTGATACCCTTTTTGTTTGTACTCGAGTAAAAATTTATGCATTACCAAATGGAATTATCCTTTTAAAGCCAAAGATTGAGATTACATTTCTCAAGTATGTTGTAATAGCTCTTGGGGATTGGTTATCCCCTGACAACAAACTTATAGAGAGTTAGAGACAGCCGATACAATTCACCTTATAGAAACTTATATATATATATATATATATATATATATATATATATATATATATATATATATAGTAACTAGTAACCAATAGTAACACCTAATGTAGGACTACCCCAATCCAGTCGAACCTTCCGTCACGCGTCATCTCAACGCGTAGGTTCACCCTCCAAAAATTGTTCTCACAAACGCGCTTCACTGGCAAACTCAAGAAGATGGAAAAAACCGAAGAAGGAAAAGCATATGTGCAAGAAGTATATAAATATAGAGAGAGAAACACTGAAGATTCTTTTTTCTCTCTCTATTTTCTTCAAACCAAACCCTAGCTTTTGTAGATAGATAGCGATGAGAGAAAATCACACTTCGATGCCTTTTTAGATCTTTGTACTGAGCTCATGTATTTGTTTCTTGCGTTAAAAAGCTAGGGTTTTAGAAGCTTTTGGAAATTCAGTGACGAAATTAGGGTTTTGATGGAGCCTCGTGTTGGGAACAAGTATCGACTGGGTCGGAAAATTGGCAGTGGATCATTTGGAGAGATCTATCTCGGTTTGATTTTTTATTTTTTTGCAGAAGATTTTTCACTCTATTTCTTGTCTATGTTGATTGATTGATGTTTTTATTTACTTTGTTCTTTAATAATGATTTTGTGCTGCAGGTACTAATGTACAGACTAATGAGGAAGTGGCAATTAAGTTGGCAAGTGATTTCTTTCAGTAATTAAGTGTAGTTCTATTGAATATTTGTGGCAAATGAATTTACAGTTTATTGGAAGTTGTTTCTTATTTCTGTTATATGTTTTTCTGTAAGTATCACTAGTATGTGTTTTATTGATGGTTGACTTTGAAGTAAAAATTATGTGTCGAAGTTATCCCTTGCTGTCCCCAAAGGGATAGTTCAGTTATCAAGAACACATGAATTGAACTCCAGAGTGACGATTTGTACCTCAGTGGTCATAACATAAGTGATAATCCCCCTTTTAGGGCAGAAAGGCTTCGTTATTCATTTGGAAATAAGCTGTTTGTAGAAACTTATGTGCCAAATTAGGTAGTTGATGACTTAGTAGCGTAACATGTTGATGTAATTGCATATTTTGTGAGCTTCAATTATATCATACTGTCTTTTCGATTTGTTCAAGTACATGTGAATGAAGGCTTTTGCTTCCTAGTTCGTTGTATAGTATTAATTTTTCATTGTTTCTGAAGTTGAGCATGTATGCTATACGTGATTTATCTTGGATTATCTTAAAGCAAGAAAACTTTCGGGGAAATAGTAGTTTTAGTCCTTTAGTTATTCTGCATTACTCCTCTTTTGGTCCCCATATTATTCGATTGAGCACATTTGACCCTCGATTAAACTTAGTGTACAATTTTGGTCCCTGGTTGACTGAAGCTAACAGATGTTTGCTAAGCGAGCAAACAAAGACAACATAAATTTTAAGCAACCCTGAAACCCTTGTGGGGGATTGTTCTCTGCCCTTCTGGATAACAGAGGCAAAAAGCCCTTCCAGAATCTTTGCTCACCCACCAGCCATGGGAAAATGTTATCCCAACTCTAAACAGGGTTTTGGTTGAGCATATCACAGCTTCCGCTAAAATTATTTCCAGTGTCCATCTCCCCAAGAATTTCTCAAAGCTGCAGACTGTGAAGTTGTGGTTTTGGGCTAGGCTGCGTGACAAGGCAAGGGATTTCAAGGTAGGTGAACACTGAAATGTTGTTTGGGTATTTTGGTACACAAGTCATATTGCGCGAGAAGTGGTTTCATTTGCCTGGGGACTTGTCATGCTGCAGTTAGCATCTAAAGAAGCTCTTTGTCTTGTGCTCTCTGGGATATTTCAATGAAGACCCTTTTACAGCATTGGAAATTATAGCAGACTAGCGAGATTCACTCTCAGGAGAGTGGCACCAAAAATCTATTTCTGACCAGTAACAGCGTTGGGACAGAACAATGTACTACCTCTGCAGTCTGGCGAAAACTAGCCTCATTTCCTGCAGCCCCATAACAAAAGCACACTTCTTCATAACCACCATTGACGGTGTCAGAAAACCCCCTCTTGGTTTCAGAAATAGAACCCTTCGGCCCCCCAAGCGGGGGTATCAGTTTATGTCACTCTTTTGTATTTGGAGATTATTAGATCTTAACATTCCCAATTTACTCTTATTGGTATGACTTGTTAGGAGAGGGATAGAAAGTGACATGTAGAACCGTTACCATTTTTCATTAATTGTTAATATTAACTGTGATTTTTCTATCTTGCATATATTTATTACATGTCAAAAGTCTTCCCTTTTTCTTAAATTTTGTGCATGGTCAAGCTCTGTGGCATAAATATGACAGAGAGCTTTTTCTTAACTTCAGCATTGCCTTTTTGAAAAAATAAAAAATATCAGCTGCCGGCTTTGGCTGGAGACAGCATTAACTTTAAAGAATGAAACTATCCAACTAAACTAGGATTGCCCTTTGTGGGGATTTATGATCATTCTATTTTCTTAGCTTGCATTTGTACATAAATTTGATTGAAACTTGCAAAAGGAGTTTTTGAACAAGTAAACTATGACTTGATTTCTCTATAGACATTCTAATTGTGCATGTTTTTAGTTTGAGCGGTCAATCCTTAAAGCTAACACGGAGTGTGGTGATCTGGAGGTGATTAGGTTTAAAAAGCTTATGTAGTTTTGCCTTCTTGTTCAATTGCTCAGACAGACAGGGAATGCTCCAACAGAATAGTCTTCTTTGCTTGAGTTCAGTTCAAGTAGATAATTGAGAAATTTGTGCTTCATTATTTAGGTCCACAAGTGGATGAACTCATTTCCCTCCTTCCTCTAACCAATCCCCCCACCCCAAAGAAAGTTGGTGCATATAGGCCAATTTCTGGTCTACTTTGTCCTTTTTGGCAAATAGTACTCTCACAAAGTGAAATGGAACTGCTGGTGCCCACAGCCGCCAACTTGCATACTACATCACTCATAGCTTTGAAACATTAACATCAGTTGATTCTTGAACTAGGGAAAAAGATGGATAGAACCCCATATATAGCATATGTTTGTGTCGCCAATGCTTTTAAGATGTTATATATCTGCAAGCGTTCATCTTTTTTATTTATCTCTGTGTGTCTGTGTCTTCATCTCTTTCTTCTTTTTTGGCTCCAACTATGTGAATGACTTGTCCATTAATTCTTCCATTGTAATTTAGTGTCTGATAATGCTGGTGATTTTGCAGGAAAATGTCAAAACAAAGCATCCTCAGTTGCTATATGAGTCAAAGTTGTACAGGATTTTGCAGGGAGGAAGTAATAACTTCTACTGTCTTTTTAAAAAAAAAAACCCCTCTCTCTTTACTCTCCTTTTGACTATATTTCTATGATTATGGGTTCTAATTGTGATACTTCTGTTGTAGCTGGAATTCCAAATGTGAGGTGGTTTGGTGTGGAAGGAGATTACAATGTTCTTGTCATGGATTTGCTCGGACCCAGTCTTGAAGATTTATTTAACTTTTGCAGCAGGAAACTTTCCCTGAAGACAGTTCTGATGCTTGCAGATCAAATGGTTAACACTAATAATGTTTCTTATTTTGACGTTAGTAATCCTACCTGAACTTGGTGATGACATTGCTATTTTGATTTTTACTGCAGATAAATCGCATTGAGTTTGTTCATTCTAAATCATTTTTGCATCGCGATATTAAACCGGACAATTTTCTTATGGGCTTGGGAAGGCGTGCAAATCAGGTCCTTTATTTAGATTACTATTTTCTAACTCTTTGTTCTCGCAGATTCCCAGGATTTTGTGTTACTGTACTTAGGTTTGACTTAAAATGCAGGTCTATGTAATTGACTTTGGTCTGGCCAAGAAATACAGAGACACTTCAACTCACCAACACATACCTTACAGGTAATTTGATAGTATACCCCCCCCCCCCCCCCCCCCCTGCCCATTTCGTTCTTCCCCTTGATTTTAATAGGTGCAAAAGTCTTTTCTAGTTAGCTTAGCACTCCCAGCTGAAGAGAAAGGCTGAGCATTCCGTTTACACAACTAAGGTTCCATACCTTTGGATATTATGTAATATGAAGAATGTTTTGTTTGTTAATTACTGACAGATTTTTATCCAAAAAAAAATAAATAGAGAAGACAAACGGATATAATCACTTTTTGCTGTAGTTAGGAAAATGTAAAACTCCAGCTGCGGTTATATGTATCTTAAAGAAAAAAGACTCCAGCTGGGGTTATATGATAATGACAGATTATTATAGGCACATAGATGATGCTAAGACAATTCAAAGTGCATTTCTGTAGGATCTGTTATGTAACAAATGCATTTGTCTTGGTGCTGCTAAAAATTCTTACGATGGGATATGAGCATCTTCCATTTGAAAAGACTGTTAAATGCAACACAGTTAAGAGTGTCCCTGAATCTTTTCTGTGTGCATGCACATGCATTCAGTTATCTGGCATTTGCGTATCGTATTTTGCCTGTGCCTTATAAGACATGGTGTTTGACACTGCAGAGAGAACAAAAACTTGACTGGCACTGCAAGATATGCTAGCATGAATACTCACCTTGGTATTGGTATGTGTTCCTGTTATTTATATTTGTGTGTTCACTCTTTGTGCAGTTTAACTCTGCTGTGTTTCTCACTTAATACGCTATTGCCGTTGTTACAGAACAAAGCAGGAGGGATGATTTAGAATCTCTTGGATATGTCCTCATGTACTTCCTAAGAGGAAGGTAAATTTTGCTGCAATTTCTTTCCTCACTCTTATTTTATTCAGCTTGTGTTTGACATCTTTTTATTGCAGTCTTCCTTGGCAGGGGTTGAAAGCAGGAACTAAGAAGCAGAAGTATGAGAAAATTAGTGAAAAGAAGGTGTCAACATCTATTGAGGTAATTTATTTTCTGATTTGGTGATTGGGTTCTACTTGGACATCTCTATGGAGAATTGGTTTACAATTTTGCAGGCTTTATGCCGGGGTTATCCTACTGAATTTGCATCATATTTCCATTACTGTCGTTCACTACGCTTTGAGGATAAACCAGATTATGCTTATCTGAAGAGAATATTTCGTGACCTCTTCATCCGCGAAGGTCTAAGATGAATTTTGAGATGCTTTTATTTTTAACTGATAATTTTCAATCTAGGCTCCTGTTTACACTTTTATTTGCATTGCAGGTTTTCAGTTTGACTATGTTTTTGATTGGACCATTTTGAAGTATCAGCAATCGCAAATTGCAGCTCCTCCTTCCCGACCTCTTGTAAGTGGTGGAATATCGTTTTTTCTACCTGTGTGCAGAGCTTATATCTTATGATGGCTGTTTTTTATTAGGGCGCTGGTGCTGGAACCAGCTCAGGCATGCCTCCAGCTATCCCTAATGCAGAAAGGCAGTCAGGTGATCTTCCAGTATACCTGTCCTAATTCTTGTGTTCTAAATTGAGAAAATGGGCATTTCCTCACCTACACATGAGTACTTGTCAAGACCTCTGTGCTCCCTTTCATTCGGGATTTTCCTCACCCCTATGCTCAATCATTTGCAGGTGAGGAAGAAGGAAGACAACCAGCAGATCCTTCTCGAAGGAGGAATTCTGGACCACTTATAAATGCAGGAAGTTTGTCCAAGCAGAAAAGTCCTCTCAGAAATGATTCTACTAGCAAGGATGCTATGGTAAGTTTGAGTTGTTGGATCAAATATGAACTTTGACAAGATTTTAAATTTTGTGCCTCTCAAAGGGCCGTTTCTGGGAAAGAGTCCATAATCAAGGGTAGTAAAACCTTGCAGTGTAATTGTCTTCTTGTTGAACTGCTCTGCCAGTTCAAGTATAACTCTTGCTTCAGAATTCAGATGCTATCACCTTGGACAAAGAATACTACTTCTGTATTTCCTTAATCCTAGGAAAATAATAATATTAGAGATGTGTGTTTCTTGGGTTTCTACGTTGTTGAAATGGAATAATTGTATCTTTTCCCCCACATTATAATGAAGCATTCCAATTTTGCAGTTGTCAAGCTCCACTTTCCTTGGAAGATCAAGTGGATCATTGAGGCGAGGTCTAGTCTCTGGCAGCCGAGAGACCTTCACTATGGGAAATGACTCTGATCCTACACGTTCTCGAACGCCTGAGGCAAGTCCAGCAACCATGCACAAAATATCAAGTGGACAGAGAAGCTCCCCACTTGTTGGATCATCAGACACTAAACATGCTTCATCTGGCAGGAATACTTCTGGTATAAAGAACTATGAAACCACGCTCAAAGGAATTGAGAGTTTACATTTCGATGAGGAAGATAGGGGTCACTAATGATTGGAAACCCTGTCATCACATTCTTGTAAATTTCTTACTCGTGTGCTAGACCTCAGGTAGAATTGAGGCCCTAAAAGTTGATTTTTCTTGAATTTCGGGTTGGAATTTAGGGATCTAGAGTGTGATTTGTTCAAGCAAAGATCTATAAGAAATAAATAGATCTGAATGAGTGCTAATGCAGGGAGTCGGGTGGTTTCAATACAAGCTCATTACCGTGCATGACTCTTTATATTGTTTGTGTCTGTACTATCGGGCATCTTCCATAATATTTAATCCTCGTCCAGATGATGGGGACTAGTGAAACTGTATATTGGTCGTTGTAATACTAATTTGGTCCACAGTAATGTTTTGGTCGAATGTCACTTGTGCAAACTCAGTAGTTCTCACAAATTTTGGGTCCTATTAATGCTTTAGTTTACAAGCATGTGCAAAATCTTATTTTCCTTCAAGTTTATCTTGTAACAAGTCAAAGTTTACGCCCATCTCCGCACTTGACATTCATATGGCCAGAGTTGGTAAAACAGGGGAAGTACCCCTCTTATCAGATTGCCCTTTTGGATGTTAGTTTTCTCAGCTTGTGCTAGCATATCTAAATCAATTTATATTTACACCTAGTATTAGGGGTGGCAAGCGGGCAGGATCCGACCCGTTAATCAGCGGATAGTATGAAAATTCATATTATTTATGGCTTTTGAATATGCTCACTTTTGAGAACATTTCTAGTCTCCCAAACTTGAGGAATCCTCAATTTGAGTCTTTATAAATATAAAGAATTAAACCCATTAGTTATCCATTTTTAAGTGAATAATATGATTCTTATTCATATTTGACCCGTTTTTAAAAAGTTGCCTGTCCAGCCAATCTTTTAATAAAGAATATGGACGGATAATTATTATTTTTATCCATTTTGCCACCACTAATTAGTGTTCATACTTACCAAATTTTAGACACATGATTTCTAATTATGAAGACAAAGACTTGGAATAAATTCGGGAACTGCATTAGCAAAGTACATTAAAATTGTCTATAGTAGTGAAACTGTCACCTAATTTCAAATCTACCGTCCCGTTTAAAGCATCTCTCTGCAAGTACAAAGTGAATGATATTATACTTGGACATAAGTGAATGATTTCATACTTTGACATTGTACTTCAGATACAACACTTTGATATCAGAAACTAGCAGCAGCTACCAATGTATAATATAGTGATTGATTAAACAACGCTAGTGTAAATTACTCACAAGTTCATAATCTCAGACACTAGGACCATTAAATTAGACATTCATTACTCAAAGAAAATATGAAAATGAAAGGAGAGGGCAGGGGGAGAAAAGAGGTAGATGTGTGGAGAGAGAACCCGCCCAAACAGTACCAGCTTCTCTATTTTTGCCACTGAAGCAAGAAAAAAGTTTGTTACAGGAGATCAGCAACATTCGCTGGCAGCTCCTCAATAACAACATTGTAAAACCTCTGAATATCAGACAGCATCCTCTCATCATCCTTTGTAACGAAGTTGATGGCCACACCCTTCCTACCAAACCGTCCACTACGTCCAATACGATGAAGATAATTCTCAGGCTGCGTGGGAAGATCAAAGTTTATAACTAGGGAGACTTGTTGGACATCAATTCCTCGGGCCAAAAGATCAGTAGTGATGAGAACACGGGAGGACCCGGAACGGAATTCACGCATTATAATATCTCTAGTGTTCTGGTCCATGTCACCATGGGTAGCTGACACTGTATGGTCTCTGCTTCGCATCTTGTCTGTCAACCAATCAACTTTGCGACGGGTATTCACAAAGATCACACTCTGTGTAATGGCTAATGTTTCATACAGGTCGCACAGGGTTTCGAGCTTCCATTCTTCCTTATCCACATTGACATAAAACTGTTTGATACCTTCTAAGGTCAGCTCATCACGCTTCACAAGAATCCTTACAGGTTTGTTCATGAACTTTCTTGTGATTTCAAGTGCCTCAGGAGGCATAGTAGCAGAGAATACACCAACCTGAATCTTAGGAGGCAGAAGCTGGAAAATATCATAGATCTGGAGGCAAAAAGAGTTGTACATGAGCATAAATCTTGGGACAAATAAGCCATGTCGACAGCAACGGTGGGATGTACAAACACATGCAACTGTGTGTGTCTTGGGGGGGGGGGGGGGTTCTAATTTAATTCATGCTCCCTCCATTTCAAATAAAGATTGTCTTAGTTTGACGTGGCACAAACTTTAATAAAGAAGGGAAGACGTTTGATATATATGGTCTTAAATAGGCCATAACATTTGTGGCAATAAAACTTGTGAAACTTGTGGTCTGAAACCTACCATAGCATTTGTGTGGCTATAAACGCTTCTTATTAAGGAAATATTGAAAGGTGCCAATATTTTTGAAACAGACTAATAAGGAAATAACATCAATCTTTTGAAACAGAGAGTAGTAACGTTGAAAGTCCTTCACGACACCATAGGAAAAGGGAAGGATAAAAAGAAAATCACACCCAATTATAACGGTGCAACAACTATGTCTCGGCCCCAAACAACTTGGACAACAGTGTAAAGCTAAAACGAAATTATCACATCACATAGTTAGGCGAATGAAGTCGTGGATTTAGTTCAACATACTTGATATGAAAGAAAGGATAATAATACAGAGAAAACACAGATTTTGTTCGTGTCCCTGTCCACTAAAATTTTGAGCTTATTGAGTACTCTAACAGCTCTGCGCACTACAACCAAAATTTTGAGCTTATTGAGTACTCTAACAGCTCTGCGCACTACAACCATCTTTTCCCATTAACTGAGCCTCCCTCCCTCCCCTGGCACCAAACAATTGGACCATTTCTCGCAAGTCACAATTTTCATGTACGATGGAAAACTAACAAAAGAAAATATTCATTGCACCAGATTATAATAACAAAAATCTCAGAAAAGCTTACTGGTTAGAGAACCTTTCACAACAGATATGTCAAGGGGGTACGGATGTACAAAGAAACATGCGCACATATATGTGAGAGAGAAAAAGCATATTGGTCAGAGAGGCATTTCAATCTAAAATAGTTGACCTGATCCTTGAAACCTCTGGAAAGCATTTCATCAGCCTCGTCCAATACAAACATCTTTATATGATCAGGGCGAAGTGATTGTCTTCTCAGCATGTCAAATACACGTCCAGGCGTTCCCACAACAACATGAACACCACTTGAAAGGATGCGTTGGTCCTCTCGTACACTGGTCCCTCCCACACATGCATGTACCTTCACACCAAGGTAGTCACCAAGTGCCCTCATGACCTTTTCAATTTGTTGTGCAAGCTCACGAGTAGGCGCCAAGACTAAAGCTTGACATTCCAGCAGGTCGTAGGCAAGTTGCTGCAGAATTCCAGAACAAAAAGTAGCAGTTTTCCCAGTTCCAGATTGCGCCTGTTGAATTACATCAAGACCTTTGCAAAAAGGTACAATTCCTCTTTGCTGGATTGCTGAGGGTTTCTCAAAACCTACATGGAAATAGTCCAATATTTAGTACATTGTAAAATGACTAATGGATAGAACAGTGCCCAGAACAAAGAGAATATCCCACTATAACAATATCAATAGATCTAGCAGGAAACAGAAAGAGCGGGAGAGCTCGTATGTGCAGCAATTCCTTTGTTTCTTTCTTCATCTTTTTTTTTTTCCTTTTTTTTTGTTGGTATTTGGTTAAGCAAAAGGACAACATTCACATTGATCCAGAACCACAAACTGAAATGTCACAAAACAACAGGGGACAGAAGTACTCAGTTGTACCTAGAATATTAACAGTCCACCACCCCTTCTTCTTTATAACGCATGCATTAGTCAAGCAGAAGAAAAGTGGAAAAATGTTTCAACCAACCGTATGCATAAATGCCCCTCAAAAGGTTCTCCTGCAAACCCATGGCATCAAAACTATCATAAACCTCATCATATGAAGTAAAGAAATCTTGCCCATCAGCTGAAAGCCTACAATGAAAATCCAAGAAAAGTCATTTTTTTGGATCCATGCTATAAAGTACAGCGTGGCATATATAAGTAAATGCATGCATCATAACTCATTCGAGTAATAAATACAGAAAAAAAAGCAAAAAAAAAATGAGGAAGAAGCAAGTGCAGTCTTCTATAGATGCATAATTAGAGAGCAACGAAATAATTGGCTCCTGCTACTTACAACTCATTCATTTTTGTGTCAAATTGACGAGCATCAAACTGTGATCCTTCTGGAGCTGCACCCGCCATGACTGGAAAGCGTTCACAGCACATCAGCAACAAAGAATCATGGGTAAAATTAAACATTATCAAATAATTGATATCACCATAACTCAAGACAAGTTGACTGAACTTATTACAAATGAGCAGGTACTCATTGGTTCATTTCACTATGCTTTGACTTAGAGAATGTTAAAACACCTATTTCGCCCCTCAGTTGCACATTTAGAACTGCACCATTGAATTTCAGAAGGAAAAATGAACTACATAATATTATATGTGAAGATAAAGTTTAGATCTTCATCTTTTCTACAGTGATTCTCAAACAAATCGTTACTTGGTTAGTTCTCAATTTGCAAATTCCTATTCTTTATCTGGTTGTTTCAACCCATAAAAGATTTACTGAAGACATGCAACAATGATTTGATAAAAAGATTTACTTCTTATGGGAATCAACTTAAATGTTTCGTTTAAATTTTGTTCTCACACCACCACCTAACCTACCAGCTAAAAGAATAGGCTGTGAAAGAATTCTCTGTTCAAGAATGACGAATTCAATCAAAAAGTTTGAAGCTTGGGTCCTAAGTCCTAATAGTAGTAAAGAAAACTAGGCTAAAACCCATACGTAACAGCTACGTCTCATTCACTCGAAAGTACCAATTCTACAGCATTCAATATCACAAGTTATGCACTACAACGTAATAGTTCAGTTAAATAAATGCCACAAAATCTCAACTAACGGAAACGTACCTGAAGATGAAAGTAAGATGGAGATATGACAAAAGAGAGAGTGATGAAAATTAGGGTTTTCCACAAGCTCCTCGGATCTCGAACGTAGTGGGAGCTTTTGAGAGTGAGACTGCGATGTTAGAGGAAAGAAGTTTGTGTGTGTGTGAGGGTTCCTGAAGTAATGAAAAGCGTTGCCTTCTTTTTCTGCTTTCACGACGATTTTACCCCTCCGCAAGAATTTGTACTGCTACTACTACACGTGCCGGGTTTTTAGAGAAACATTTTTTTTTCTTAAACAAATACTATAATCAACGGAATGATTATTAACAAACGTCTAACCGTTAATCATGCTTATGTAGCGGTAACATAATTGATGTGCACAAAGCGACATATCACGCAGCTAAGACGAGTGAATATAATGATTTTGTTTTAAAATATTTACAATATTAAATCAGAAAAACATAAATGATTACATGACTTGAAACAACCATGTTAGAACCCATATTCATGTACATTAAATTGTGTCGTAAGTTAGTTGATGTAAATTCGAGAAGAGATTATCTTTCAGATGATAAGAAGTTAATTATATTGGTCTTAAATATTACAATGGTGTATAAGAGTAATTAATAAGTATTAGAAGTTAGAAATTAAACGAGTACCTTTGAGGTAAAACTAGGGGTGCTTAATATGCTAAGGAGATCATGTTTTAAGGTATTTGAATCATATAATATTTGTATCATAAGTTTTAAAGTCAAGCAAGTTGTATGAAAAAAGTCAGAAGAAGTTATCGCAAGTTACGTTCATGATTCTACCAAAAATTTGGGTCTAATGTCACGTAGCTTTTATCCCGATACAATTGGAATTACATGATGATCCACCCGGTGAATCGAAGATCTACGAGTTTAGTTTCCAACACAAGAACCATTCATCAATACGAAATCAAAATAGAGAGATATTCACGTTTTTTCGAGACTGCGCAGTCAGCCCCGCCTACGGCTCATTGTTACTCATTATTTTTCACTCTTTCCAGAACCCGGGCACATGCAAACCTTCTCCCAAAGTTCTCTCATGATTCAAGACCCAAACAAAGGACAAACAACACAAATCAAGTGTCGGAAATCCCGTGGTGCTAGTGAGTTTCTTGTTCTTCTTGCGGTTGTTGATTTTGGTATGATTCCAGCTCGTGTGGGGGGATTGTTTTAAGTGGTTTAAGTTCTGAAAAATACTCTCCCGAGAGTTTCATATCAACCTTAAGTGATTCCAAGTATTTCAAAGAGATTCTAGTGTCGGGAAACCCGAAGTGCCTGCTAGTTTCTCTTCCATGTTCTTGTGGTTGCGTTGGAAGGATACTTCGCGGAGAAGTAATCTCAAATTGTAGTTTTTCTATTTTTTGAAGGTAAGGAACCTCTTAATCTGCGTGTATTTAAGCTTATCCGAGTTGCAGCTAAGTCATTGAAGCTAGAACTTGTGAGATATCTATCGAAAGGCTTGTTAGGATGTTGATTGTTGGACTGTTTGGGAGGCATTCTTGCAGCGTTTTATGGTTGAAAATTTTATGGAATAACCTGAGTATATTGTGTTGTTATTATCAATATTTTCCTGAATATAAATAAGAGGGAAAGTATTTGAAATATAATGTTATTAGACATGAACCGAGCTTACCACTCGTAACAATTGTTAAATTGTTTGGTGATTGTTGTAACTTGTGGGAAGTCATGTAAATAGGGGAGGTGTTGTCTGTTTTATCATAAAATAGATTGTGGTCGATATATAATAGTTATGATTCTTAAACGATAACAATAGTATCATTTCTCTTATTGTAGACTAAGGAGCCGTAATGTTTGCATAGCTTGACGTTCGGCAGTATATACAAGGTATGTGAAGCTATCCCTTTCTTTCTTTTGCATGACTCCGATTGTACATAATGTAAACGAACGAGGTTCCAAAGGTACTTCATTCTTAGAAGCTAGCAGTGCTTATATTATTTTCCTTCTTATGGAATGATTGATGTTGATATGGCTTCTCTTATTATTATGTTATCATATATTGTTGGTATTTCCTGATTCTTATAAGATTCATGATGACGAGTTAGCTCTAATAACAAATACGGAAGTTACCAACCTTATATCACTCTGAAAGGTTCAGAATATGACTTCAGGAGTCCAACATACATTATATATATGTACCTATTTTACTCTACCGAGCCGCTCTATAGTTGGCGGGTACGACACCTATTGTGAAACCACTAATCAGTTAGATTTTAGCGAGCTCCACGTGGCCGGGTACTATTCTATCGAGCCTTATGATGGCCGGTTACATTTTTATCGAGTCTATTATGGTCAGGTACGTATGTATATACATACATATATATATATACATACATACATACATACATACATACATACATATATATATATATATATGTGTCGCACCTCCTTTCGGCGCTGCCTCTCCCCGCGAAGGGCGTGGCAGAAGGAGTTTTTTCCAATTAAAGGAC
>MU734599.1:26787-66369 GCA_026770625.1 Nicotiana glauca
TATACTTATAGTTGTACTTATTTAAGCATGACTTATATAGTACTTTTAGATTATGTTAATATTTATTATGGCTTATTACTTAGTAATATTTTCTTTATGGATTTTAATATTTTTGTTATTGAATATTTTAGTACAATGTTATGACGCATCTCATATTATTGTATTATTTTCTTGAAAAATACATTATATAATTGTATCCTTGTAGGATTAGAGAAGTATGTGGAGCACAAGTTATATATTTGTGCTATGAAGACTTATCGAGAAAAAAAATCTGAAAACCCGAAAAACCCGAGAAAACCCGAGATTGAAAACCCCGATTTCATTGGTTTGGTTTGGTTTATAGATTTAAAAATCCGACACTATTGGTTTAATTTGGTAATTGAAAAATCCGAACCAACCCGGCCTATGTATACCCCTAGTTTAAAGCATCATCTTGGGCCATATATATATATTTTTTTTACATTTTCTCGGAAATTTTTTTTTTTTGGAAATAACCAAAAAAATTAAATTTCTGTTGAAGTTGAATTTGAAACTTTTTCGAAGTTTGAAAAACTTCAAAAAATTATTTTTTTAGAATTTACACTTCAAATCGCTCACAAAAATCAAATATAGCTCCAGATTGTATTATGTCCAAACACAACTTTAATTTTCAAATATAATTTTTACTTAATTATTTTCTCGAAATTTCACAATTCTTATGTCCAAACCCCGCTTAATCTATTTACAAGGGAAAAAGTTTCAAACATGTCCTACACAATATTATGTGAAATTGTTCAATTTTATCATTTATTATATTTTAAACTCGTTCATATTCTTGCTGTTAACAATTTATTTTATTCTTATAACTAACAAAACTATTAAATAATGGAGTCCATGTTTGACCAAAAAATAATAATTTTTGGTTAAATTAATTAATCAGTTATTAAGGAGAGTTAATCCTAATTAAAGCTAATAACTTCAGATCTTGGGTCGAGAGTATGAAAGATGTGAGCAGTGAAGAAACAAAATTAATGTGCAAGCAATAAATGTGTCGAATGTAATAATGTGCATATAGTATCACTTATTAAATAGCAATAAATGGCAAAAAACATAAATTAGGAGAAAGATTCACCGAATATTGAATAAGGTGAATAATTCTTCCCTCTAACAATGATGAATGACAAATATATAAGAGAATATTGAGCACTTTCACGGATCAGGTGGAAATGACAATAGATAATCCAAAAAGGTCAAATCTCTCCCGCAAGTTTTATTTTGTATTTATCTAGAGAGCTTACTTTTCAAAAGTTTTCTTATCATATAGGATATTACATGCCTTTTACTTTATCTCTCATACAATTTATATGAGATATTCCCAAAGAACCCTAAAAAGTACAAATAGAGAGATTATCCAATAGAATATTCCCTCCAAAGATCCCAAAACAAAACTAGTCGTTAATCCTATCTATGTTGCCTTACCTCAGCCCTAACAAACCACTCAGTGGCTCGTTCTGTTGATCACTGGTTGACCTCAGCCAAACTGTCCGTGTTGATATGAAAATCTTTCATGGTAATCATCTCTGCATGCCGAATTTCTTTAGTCTGTTTTGAACCCATACATTTAGTCTCTCCGCTTATTGAGGTCGTCTTTTAGTCGACCTCGATGAGCGGACTTCATTTGTCGTCATCAGGAAATTCAGATGGAGGGGGTCGAGTGGAGGAGATCCCTTATGGGATGGTGATGTAGTATTTTAAGCACCATAATTTATTGTGATGTCAGTTTGGAGTGACATCACTACCTCACGCATCATTATTACGCACCTTCCCAATGCGTCGTATCGCTTCCCGTGGCCCTATCATTTCGATCCTCATGCACCTGATGGCTGATTTTCTCGGTTTAAGTGTCTGCTCTCTATAAATAAGGGTGAAGAACCACCCTTTGAGTGATCTTTTCCATTTTCCAACTTCTAAACATGCGCCCTTTTCTCTTTTCTTCTTCTTCTTATGTTCTTGCCCTCCTTCCGGGTTTGAGGGATTCTTGATACTTTCACCTCTTTCACGTTCTTGTTTTTTTGCATTTTACGAACAACCAAAAATGGTAAATGCACCCGCTATTTCTGGTGAGGCTCCTAAACCCACCCCCTTAGCAGTGGGAATGCCCCCTCATGATGAGGATGCTGCTATTGCTGTCGAGGATGAGAACTTTTCCACCGCGGAGGAAATCATTCTTCGTAATGATAGAGCGAGGTCAGACTTCTCAAAGTCGTCTACAAATGAACCTGAACCTGTGCAGTCCAAAATGGACGCGGCCTCCTTGGCCTAGCTTAGGGCCAAATACAACATCCCAACCCATATCAACTTGGTCCCGACTGGCAGTGACAAAATCCATATCCATCGCCTTGGGCACTGCGCCTTCTACGCGTACCCATTCCAAGTGGACTATTCTCTTCCTCTTCCCCTGCTGGCGGAGGAATTCTACCGCTACTACGGCATCTGCCCGACCCAACTCTCCCTCTATATTTATAAACTCTTCCTCATGTTGATAAAGTACGTAGAGCTAGCCAACCGCGAGATTTCCATCCGCCATCTGCTACACCTTTTCGCGCCAAGCTTTTACAGGGATACGATAATACACCTCCGCGACTGTGGGACCAAGGGATTGGTAGTGAATATGGACGATAAGACAAATCATCGCTTTTAGTTTAACTTCTTATACATTAAGACCGATCTCGTGGTGGCAAATCCTAGTGGGTTCCTTGAAGCGTGGAACTTTGCCTGTAAGTGTTTTTGCTAACTGATTGCTTGTTTTGTTACTCATCGGTGACTTTATCATTCTTTTTCTTCTTTTATGCAGCCAAGAAAGAGCCTCTCACATTGGTCGCCGACATTTCGTGACTGGATGAGTTCAAATTTTACGCCATATTGTGGGGATCCATGAGTGGTCATTGTTCAACAAGAAGTTTGGACGTAAACCTTCTTCAACCGGTAAGTCAATTCATTTCGATCTTCAGTTGCTTCAACCATCATGACGTCCTCTTTTTCACTTCATGTAGTTTAACTTCAATTTTTGTTGTCAGGTCGGAGGGATTCGAGAAGACTAAGGGCTCCTACCCTTGCTTTCCGTCAATCAGGTGCTTCGACCGGGTTTCTACTGGCCGCGACCACATGCGAGTCAGTTCAGACTGTTGCTCTCTCTTAGACCTCGGTAGTGTGTATCCCTATCAGACGGGCGACAAGACCTTTGGTGGAGACTCTTACTTCTTCTATATTACACTTAGTGGACGAGTTTTCACCAAGCGAGGAGGAAGCAGTTTTGTTAAAAAGGCGAAGAGTAGAAGTTGACGACAAGACAGTAGGAAATGAAGAGTCAACAAGGGGTGATACCGAGCTGGCCATAGCTACATCCGAGGGCGACGTGGATTTGAACATTGAGACTCTGCCCTCTTCAGAAGATGTAAAAATTTCTCCCTTACCTGAGGTCGCCATGGAAGAAGGAGGGCAATAAGAGGAGGCGGAGTTCGTTCCGAGGAGTGATCCATCGCCGTCAGGGCAAGCTGACGTTCCTTCTTCCATCCATGAGAGGGGGGAAGGCATGTCCATAAATGGCAATGAGTCTGGTTCCAACATTGACCTCGAAGAGGTTCGGATGTTCAATGAGGGGTTTACTCAGGTAGAAGTGAGGACGAAGGGATCTACTTGCACCATAGTCATTTCCTTGGACCGCGACTTGTAGGTGAATATAGAAAGTGTAGTTCCTTCTTTGGTTCCTCTCTGCTCTAGCACCGAGAATAGGACTTCGCAGACATTTGATGATTCCAATCTATCATTAGGCATATTTGGAATGGCTTTGAAGGTAAGTTTGTTGTTCTTTTTTTTTTAATTCTCATAACTTACGTTCTTTCTCTTTCTTTACTAACTTTTTTTTGCTCTTCTTTTTTCATTAGACTCTCATTTTGGAGATTGAGAGTGCCTGCTAAGAAGAGAAACGGAAGGCTATTTTTAATAGAGCGAATTTGAAGCATCGTGGTACCGTGCCAAGTACCGTGATATATGTGCCTGATTCAGCGCAGACGGTAATTTCTAGTCTCTTAGAGATAAGTTGAGGTAGAAGGACATTGAACTTGTGAGGGTCATCCACAAATGTAGCGAGCTCGAGGGAGCTCTTAGGATTAAGGAGGACGAGCTTGAGGTGAGCAGGGGGGTCGCTGCTGAGTGTGTCGACATTCAGGCTCAAGTGGCATCCCTACGGGCTGAACTTGAGCAGAATTCGGCCAGGGCAAATGGCTTGAGTGATGAGTTGATTAAAAAGATGGCAGAGTTGGGGAAGGTCGAGGAGACTAGGATGGCATCTTTGGAAAAAGGTGGCGACGTTGAAGGAGGTTATCCGCATCCTTAGGTCTGAACAGGTGAGTAAAGCAGAGGCGGCCGTGCTCAGGGAGGCAAGGCTTGATGAGCAGATTGGCGGGCTTGGGGGAGAGGTTTTGAACATAAATGATCAGGTCGCCGCCCTTGAGGCCGAAAGGGCGAGGATATTGGCTCAACCATTATCCTCTAACACTTCCGATATCCTGACGTTGTGCGGGATTCGTACGAAAAGTGGATCCATGCCGAGGCCTAGCTAGACATATTTAGGGACCTCATGGTGGCAGGGAGAGTTATTGAGGTTGAATTTGAGGGTGCTCGTGCCAAGGCGCACACAGCTCGAGTCATCTGTGGTTATGATCCTGCCATGCCATGGGTGGGCAATGATAAGGCCGAACTTGACGAGATCGAGCAAGGTGCTTGGTACGATGATGCGTACTCTACCGGCGATGATGATGGCGGGGATGATGCCGCTGAATGATGTTTTTTGTAATCTTTTGTTTTTACTTTTAAGGCATCTGTTCGGCCCTTGTAAGATACCTTTTTGACTTGGAATGCTATTTTTGCTCTTTATTTATGAGTCTTCCATTTTTCCTTGAATGTTTTCCTCCATTTATTGCCTTGATTTAAAAGAACTATGTTGGTAAGCATTATCTCGAACCTGGCAGTCTCTTTGATTTGTTCAAGCGAAGTTAAATGTCTCCATAATTAATTCTAACGAGGTTAACTGTGAATGAAATTCTTGCTAGGTCGAATGTGAGTTGATTTGAGCGAGGTCGAATGTTAATCTTAATTAATTCGAACGAGGTCGAATGTGAGTTGATTCGAATGAGGCCAAATATTACTCTTAATTAATTTGAACGAGGTTGAATGTGAGTTGATTCGAGTGAGATCGAATATTACTCTTAATTAATTCGAACGAGGTCGAATGTGAGTTGATTCGAGCGAGGTCGAATGATACTCTTAATTAATTCGAACGAGATCGAATGTTAATCTTAATTAATTCGAACGATGTCAAATGCGAGTGTATTAATTGGTGTAGTGTTAAAATTGGTGGAGACATAGGCGAACATCATGTGTTTGTATGCTTTACTTACATATATACATTGGAGAAGCTTACACGTTTTTCGGGCTGGTATTCCAGTCCGAGTCTATCTAGTCCCTTTATTGGTTGACTTGGAGAAGTATTCGAGGGGTCGAGTAATAAACTAGATAACTTTTATTCTCACCTGCTCGTGCTTAATTTCGAAATGTCCTCCTCGTTGCCTCATTAAAAAACACCCCCAGAAAACCCAATTGGGACAAAACTTAGGTGAGGGTCGGAGAACATCTTTCCTTAGAAGTTGAAGTATTTGAGGTGGACGATGTTTCAGTTGTTTAGTAGTAGTTTTCCTTCCATCGTTTCTAGTTGGAACGAACCTTTGCTTGCTGCCTCGTAATTTTGTATGGGTCATCGCAGTTAGTCCCTAGATTTCCTTCCCTTGGATCCTTACTTGCCTGTGTTTTGCTTTTGAGTACGTAGTCCCTAACTTTGAGCGTTTATTTTGGATTTTTTGTTGTAGTATCGCTCTACCTGTTGTTTCTGGTTGACCTTCCTTATGTAAGTCGTGTCTCTTTGTTCTTCGGCCTCATCGAGGTCTTGCCTCTTGCTTTCATCGTTTCTAGGCCCGCTCTCATGTGAGTACCTTAGACTTGGTTCTTCAACCTCAATCGGTATTCTTGCATCAGTCCCATAGACTAATAAATATGATGTTTCTCATGTACTTGTTTTTGGCATTGTATGGTATATCCATAGAACTTCCGGCAGCAACTCCGGCCACAGTCCCTTTGCGTTCTCGAGCTTCTTATTCATGATATTCAATATTGACTTATTGGAGGACTCCGCTTGTCCATTGCCCGTAGGATGATATGGCATGGAGAGTATTCTTTGATATGCCATTTCTCGAAGAACTCAGCGATCTTTTTCCTAGTGGATTGAGCCCCTGTGTCACAATTGATTTCTTTGGGGAGATCGAAAAGGCACACGATATTCCTCCATATGAAGGCGATCACTTCTTGCTCACGAATTTGGGTGAATGCAGCTGCTTCTACCCACTTGAAAAAATAGTCAGTTAAAACTAAAATAAATCGTACATCACCTCGTCCTGTTAGGAGGGGCCCGACGATGTCCATCCACCATTTAATGAAAGTCCAAGGCAAGGTGACTAAGTGGAGGTGCTCGCTGCTTGGTGGATTGTGGGGGCGTATCTTTGTCATCGTTCACATTTTTTTACGAAGTCGAAAGCCTCTTTATTTATTGTGGGCCAATAGTAGCCTGCTCGTATAAGGCATCTAACTAGGGCTCGATTGCCAGTATGAGCCTCAGTGACCTTCGTGGACTTCCTCCAGAACGCATCGTGTCTAGTTTGGTTCTAAGAATTTCACTAGGGGGCCGCCATACGTTCTTTTGTACAAATCATTGTTGATGACATTGTACCTGGCTGCCAGCATTCAAAGCTTTTTGGCTTTTTTTATTCTCTGGAAGCACGCTGTCCTGCAAATATGTGCCAGTCCCAAGTTAGGTTTATAGTTTGTACCTTTATTTTATTGATCGATGAGTGGAGGAGAGTGACCATGTTACCTTCTCTGGTTATGCTTTTAGTGGCCGCTGCCAGTTTGGCTAGGCCATCTACTTTGATATTTTGTGCTCGAGGGATTTGGTTGATCTGGCATTCATCAAACTCGGATAACAACTTGCAGATCACAGCCTGGTATTTTTGTAGTCTGTGTTCTTGATTTGGAAGGTCCCTCTAATTTGATTAACGACGAGCTGAGAATCGCAGTGTAGGATGACTCGCTTCACTCCGCCCTTGAGTGATGACTTTAGTCCTGCAATCACGGCCTCATACTCGGCTTCGTTGTTAGTCATATCTAAGTATTTTCCTCTACTAGCGAATTACTCCGTCCGGTGGGACCTCGAGCATGAGTCCAGTCCTGATCCCGATGTGTTAGAGGTTCCATCAGTATACAAAACCCATATGTCGTGTATTTTGGGGAAAGTATGGGCAACTTCCTCCTCAACTTCAGGTATTATTTTTGTGCTGAAGTCGCCGACGAAGTCGACGAGCACTTGCGACTTTATCACTGTTTGCGGTTGATAGGTTATATCATGTTTGCTCAATTCTATGGCTCATTTAGCCAATCTTCCTAATAGCTCGGGTTTGTGCAGAATACTCCTTAAGGGAAAGGACGTGACCACCGAGATGGGGTGGCACTGGAATAGGGTCTAAGCTTCCGTGAAGCTACGACCAAAGCCAGGGCTAGCTTCTCGAGGTGTGGGTATCTCATTTTAGCGTCAACTAAAGTTTTGCTACTATACTAGATGGGAGATTGCGTACCTTTGTTTTCTCGACCCAGGACCGCACTCACGACCACATCGGACACGGTCAGGTACATGAGGAGATGTTCCCCAAGTTTCGCCTTAACGAGTAGTGGGGGTGAAGATAGGTACACCTTTAATTCTTTCGAGGCTTCGACAAACTCGGAGTTCAATTGGAGTCCATTATCTTTCTTGAGTACGCCGAATAATTTATGGCATCTATCGGAGGACCGTGAGATGAATCTCGACAGGGCGGTTATGAGGTCGTCAACTTCTGTACCTATTTCTTACTAGTTAAGTTCTCCGATATTCCTTCTATATCTTTGATTTGGTCAGGGTTGACCTTGATGCCTTGTTCTGATACCAAGAAGTCGAGGAACTTTCTTGAGGTTACGCCGAAGGTGCACTTTTCGGGGTTCAATTTCATACCATATCATCTGAGTATGTCGAAGGCCTCTTTCAAGTGGTCGATGTGATTCTCTTTCTTTTTTGACTTGACTAACATGTCGTCGATGTAGACTTCCATGGTTTTTCTGAGCTGGTCTTTGAACATTTTTGTCACCATACTCTAATTCGTCGCTTCTGCATTTTTCAGTCCGAAAGGAATCACTCTATAGCAGTATGTCCCCTGGTGAGTGATGAAAGTGGTCTTTTCTTGGTCTTCCTCCTCCATAAGGATTTGGATGTAGCCCGAGTAGGCATCTAATAAGCTTAATAAATTGTGCCCGGTCGTTGCGTCAATAAGCTGGTCAGTATGGGGTAGTGGGAATGAGTCTTTCGGGCAGGCTTTATTCAGATATGTGAAGTCTACACACATATGCCATTTCCCATTCTTCTTTTTCACCATGACCACGTTAGCGACCTATTAAGGTCACTTTGATTCTCTAATAGAGTCGTTTTCTAGCATTTTTTCAACTTTGTCGCAGACCACATCATTTATTGAGGAATTTAATTTCTGCCTAACTTGCCGTACTAAGGGTAAAATAGGTCGACGTTCAACTTGTGTGTCGCTATCTCTTTCAGTATGCCCGGCATATCTACATGAACAAAGGAAAACAAATCTGCGTTGTTAGCTAAAAATTGATGGAATTTACCTGGTTCCTAAAGTTGTGGCCAATGTAGGCTTTTTTGCTGTAGTTTTCTTTGTCGAGTTGTACGGGGACGAGATCCTCTACGGCTGACCCTGTGGCCTTTATAATTTTGAGGTCCCTGATGACATCTTTCCCTTCGTCACCACCCGATCCCGACCCAGTTAATTGATATGCCTCCTCGACTTTGCCCTTCAATTACTGGGTGTACGTACAATCTTGGGCAACCTGACAGCATTCTCGGGCAGTGCGTTGCTCTCCTCGGATGTTGAATACCCCCTAAGGGATAGGAAATTTGATGACTTGATATAAGCTGGAGGGGATGTCTTTCATGGCGTGTATCCAAGGATGACCTATGATGGCATTGTACGCTGTATCCTAGTCCATGATATGGAACGTGGTCTCTAAAGTGACGCCGCCGGCCAGGACTGGTAGCACGATTTATCAGAATTTCCGCTCAACTACATTGTAGAAACCCGTCAGTGTGATGCAACGTGGCACTATCCTGTCCTCAAGCTTCCATTGTGCGAGAACTCGAGGGTGGATAATGCATGCACCGAACCCATCATCGACCATAATACATTTTACATCAGTATCTAAGATGCGTAAAGTAATAACAAGGGCGTCATAGTGAGGAAAGACCAAACCGTGGGTATCCGACTCTTTGAAGATGATACTCTCTTCGAGTTTGTCATACCGTTCATGAGTGATCGACCGTTTCAACTTGTGGGTGGTCGTGAATGTTACGCTATTGATTGATATGTCATCGCCTCATCCGATGATCGTTTGGATGGTTCAATCTAGGGAGGGTGGTTTTGGTAGACCCTGATGTTGTTTGCGTCCTCGAGCAAAGTTTGTCCTTCCTCGGTCGCTCAAAGTTCTTTCAGACGTCCTTGGTGAAGCATGTTCACGATCTTTTTCCTTAGAACGATGCAGTCCTTGGTTTTGTGGACCTGTTCTTGATGGAATTCACAGAGGGCATTTGACTTTCTGGTGTTTGGGTCGGACCTCATCTTCTGCGGCCACTTTGCCTTTGGGCCGAGCTTCTCCAGAGCGTAGACTATTTCTGAGGAAGAAACATAAAAATTGTGAGCAGATAGTAGTGGAGGCATACATCTTTCGCTTTGGCGAGTCCTTCTTTGCATCCTAGATAGGTCGTCGCTGTGATGGGGAGGTGGTATAAAGGCGGATCTGACATACGGTTGGTTTTTTTCACGGTTGGGTCACGAGCCTGCATGGTCCCTTCTGTTGTCATTTCTTCGGTCTTTCCTAAATTCCATTTGGACTGAGGTTAGCCGTTGAGTTGGCCCTTTGAGGTCGTCCTCGTCGGCTCGTACTTTGATGTAGTAGGCATTGTGTATCTCGTCCTAAGTGGTTGGGGGATATTTATGAGTCGGCTTAGCAATTTTTTGGTCACCCTCGAACCATTCCTGTTTAACCCATTCTGGAAAGCTGCTACTGCAATTCCCTCTCATATATTTGGTAAGGTCATCCTCACACGGTTGAATCGGAATCTCTTAGCCCTTCAATGGGGTGACTGTTTAATGGCAAAAATGTCATTCACCCTCACCTCTACTTTCTTAGCCCCAGCATGGGCGATTATAAACTTGTCGGTCGTTTCCTCGAACGTCTCTATGGAGCGTGCAGGTAACTGTGAGTACTAAGTTAGTGCTCCCCTGGTGAGGGTTTCGCTAAACTTCTTCAGTAATATGGAAGACATTTGTTCTTTGGCGAGGTCGTTGCCTTTTACTGCGGTAACATAGTGGGTCACATGATCCTCAAGTTCCGTTGTGCCATCATATATTTTCAAGCACGACGGCATTTTCAAAGTTTTAGGTATGGCTTGTGGTGCAGCTTCTTTACTGTATGGTTTCTCAACGAACCGATCGTCGTCCCTTTTTGCTAAGAGTTTTGGAGAGCCTGCTATTTTGTCTACCCTTTCTTGATGCTCTTACATTTGGTCACGGAGAATTTTGTTCTCGTTCTCCATCTTCCCCAAAATGGCTATAAGGGTGTCATTACCTGCATCACTAACATTGTGAGTAATACCTATCACAAGAGGAGGGACATGATGCTCATCTGTCACTGGTGCGACGTAGAGTCTTGCATCTTCTCTGTTCGTCCTTTGGGTGGGCTTGTCGAGAATGCTAGTCAATGTGTTTGTCAACCACGCCTCGAGCAGCTTTTTCACTGATGGTTGTCCCTCTTCCGTTGTAGAGGTAGAGGCCCCTTTACCGTGTGAGTTTGTGATGCTGCTATGAGGGAGGGGTGAACCACCCCGAGTAGGGGAGTCATTTGGCGTCATGTCCTCAGTGTCTATTCCATTGACTTCGTTGATGGTGTTTAGGAGGTTGGTAGTAAGACCGGCTATTGCTTTCATTCTTTCCTCTCCATTACCTGCTATGTTAAACTATGCACGCAAGAAAAGACAAGGTTTTGTGCTATTTTCTTTTATATATGAAAGAAGCTAAGACTTTGACTAGGAAATTTCCACAGACGTCGCCAAATTGTTTGACCAAAAAATGATAATCTTTGGTTAAACTAATTAATTAGTTATTAAGGAGAGTTAATCCTAGTTAAAGCTAATAGCTTCAGATCTTGGGTTGACAGTACGAAAGGTGTGAGTAGTGAAGAAACATAATTAATGTACAAGCAATAAATATGTCGAATGTAATTATGTGCATAAAGTATCAAGTATTAAATAGCAATAAATGGCAATAAACGTAAATAAGGAGAAAGATTCACTCTATATTGAATAAGGTGAATGATTCTTTCCTCTGACAATGACGAATGACAAGAATATAAGAGAATATTGAGCACTTTCACGAATTTGGTGGAAATGACAATAGATAATCCAAAAAGGTCGAATCTCTCGAGAAAGTTGTTCTTTATTTTTATCTAGAGAGCTTACTTTTCAAAAGTGTTCTTATCATATATGATATTACATGCCTTTTGTCTTATCTCTCATACTATTTATATGAAATATTCCCAAAGAACCCTAAAAAGTATAAACAGAGAGAATATTGAATAGAACATTCCCTATGATGATTCCAAAATAAAACTAGTTGTTAATCTTATCTATGCTGCTCGACTTCGACCATTCTGTTGATTACTAGTTGACCTCGGCCAAACTGCCGGCGTTGATATGCAAATCGTTCATGATAATCATCTCTGCATGCTGTATGGGTCAGAATCTGACCCCACGATAATTAACGAAGTTAATCTCGTCTTAAGTTGATTCACGATTAACAAGTGGTACGACCACTCAGAATTAACGCTACTTAACCCTTATCCAATTCGATCAACAAGGCCGCGGCCCACCCGCCATCATGAAGGTGCAACCCCAACGTGGTCACGGCCACTTATTGCCAGCTCACGAAGCTCACAGCTATAAATATCAAGAGAGGAAACCCTAGAAGGGGGGGGGGGTCTTCTTCTTCTTTACTATTGATCGGAGAGAGAGAGGACAAAAAGAGACCCATATTGTGGAAAAGGAAAAGACTATTGTAAGGCTCTAAACCTCTTCATGGAGAGGCAGACCAAACCAATATTATCAATAAAAGCTTTTAATGTCTCTCCTCATAATTCTGAGTACTGATTATCATTTCTTTCGTTTGGTCCAATAGATTATTACGATTTGCGATGATTATCCCGTGATTTATTTATATTGCTTTACACTCATAAAGTCTATGATAACTTTTGAGCAAACAATTTGGCTCCGTCTGTGGGGATTTCCTAGCAAAATCGCGTAGTTCTTCCAGGGACCAAAATGAAAGAAACGCCGGAAAAGAAAAAAAACAACCCAGCTCAAACAAGCCAAAGTGGCATATCGGACAAAGGGAACTCGAAGATCTTAAATCAAGATCCAAGCCCTCTCTCTCTCTCTGATCTCGGATAGTGCAAACTAGAAGAAGAACCCTCCTAAGGGAGGATATCTGACAGGCATCTCCCGCATCCCTGATACGGGCTCCGACCGGGAACCGGCACAGAGATATCTCAAGCCGAGAGTCGCCTCAAGACAGCCTACAGACCCTGATCGGGAAGACAACGTAAAAACTGCTCAAGATCTCGAATCAAAACCTAGCATCAACACTCAATACCCATAACGTGGGACTCAGGCTATGCGCCTTCGCCAATAAATTCAACTACGGTTGAACCAAGACTCAGGCTATGTACCTTCGCCATTAAATCAACGCTATGCGCCTTTTCCAATAAGTTCAACTACGGTTGAACCAAGACTCAGTCTATGCGCCTTCGCCATTAAATCAAGGCTATGCACCTTCGCCAATAAGTTCAACTACGGTTGAACCAAGACTCAGGCTATGCGCCTTCGCCATCAAAATTGACAAAGTTCAACAACAGTTGAACAGGGACTCAGTCTATGCACCTTCTCCATTAAATCAAGGCTATGCGCCTTCGCCAATAAGTTCAACTACGGTTGAACCAAGACTCAGGCTATACGCCTTCGCCATCAAAATTGACAAAGTTCAACAACAGTTGAACAGGGACTCAGGCTATGCACCTTCGCCAATAAATCAAGGCTATGCGCCTTCGCAAATAAGTTCAACTACAGTTGAACCAAGACTCAGGCTATGCGCCTTCGCCATCAAAATTGATAAATTTCAACAGCAGTTGAACTGGGACTCAGGCTATGCGCCTTTGCCATTAAATCAAGGCTATGCGCCTTCGCCAACAAGTTCAACTACAGTTGAACCAACACTCAGGCTATGCGCCTTCGCCATCAAAATTGACAAAGTTCAACAACAGTTGAACTGGGACTCAGGCTATGTGACTTCGCCATTAAATCAAGGCTATATGCCTTCGCCAATAAGTTCAACTACGTTTGAACCAAGACTCACGCTAAGCTCCTTCGCCATTAAAATTGACAAAGTTCAACAACAGTTGAACTGGGACTCAGGCTATGCGCCATCGCCATTAAATCAAGGCGATGCGCCTTTGCCAATAAGTTCAACTACGGTTGAACCAAGACTCAGGCTATGCGCCTTCGCCATCAAAATTGACAAAGTTCAACAACTGTTGAACTGGGACTCAGGCTATGGACCTTCGCCATTAAATCAAGGCTATGCACCTTCGCCAATAAGTTCAACTATGGTTGAACCAAGACTTAGGTTGTGCGCCTTCGCCATCAAAATTGACAAAGTTCAACAACAGTTGAACTGGGACTCAGGCTATGAGCCTTCGCCATCAAAATTGACAAAGTTCAACAAAAGTTGAACCGGGACTCAGGCTATGCGCCTTCACCATTAAATCAAGGCTATGCGCCTTTGCCAATAAGTTCAACTACGGTTGAAGAAAGACTCAGGCTGTGTGCCTTCGCCATCAAAATTGAAAAAGTTCAACAACAGTTGAACTGGGACTCAGGATGTGAGCCTTCTCCATCAAAATTGACAAAGTTCAACAACAGTTGAACTGGGACTCAGGCTATGCGCCATCACCATTAAATCAAGGCTATGCGCCTTCGCCAATAAGTTCAACTATGATTGAACCAAGACTCAGGCTATACGCCTTCGCCATCAAAATTAACAAAGTTCAACAACAGTTGAACTGGGACTCAGGCTATGTACCTTCGTCATTAAATCAAGGCTATGCGCCTGCGCCAATAAGTTCAACTACGGTTGAACCAGGACTCAGGCTTTGTGCCTTTGGCATCAAAATTGACGAAGTTCAACAACAGTTGAATTGGGACTCAGGCTATGAGCCTTCGCCATCAAAATTGGCAAAGTTCAACAACAGTTGAACTGGGACTCAGGCTATGCGCCTTTGCCATTAAATCAAGCTATACGCCTTCGCCAATAAGTTCTACTATGGTTGAACCAAGACTCAGGCTATGCGCCTTCGCCATCAAAATTGACAAAGTTCAACAAAAGTTGAACCGGGACTCAGGCTATGCGCCTTCGTCATTAAATCAAGGCTACGTGCCTTTGCCAATAAGTTCAACTACGGTTGAAGCAAGACTCAGGCTGTATGCCTTCGCCATCAAAATTGACAAAGTTCAACAACATTTGAACTGGGACTCAGGCTATGAGCCTTCGCTATCAAAATTGACAAAGTTCAACAACAGTTGAACTGGGACTCAGGCTATGCACCTTTACCATTAAATCTAGGCTATGCGCATTCGCCAATAAGTTCAACTATGGTTGAACCAAGACTCAGGCTATGCGCCTTCGCCATCAAAATTGACAAAGTTCAACAACAGTTGAACTGGGACTCAGGCTATGCACCTTCGCCATTAAATCAAAGCTGTGCGCCTTCGCCAATAAGTTCAACTAACGTTGAACCAGGACTCAGGCTATGTGCCTTCGCCATCAAAATTGACAAAGTTCAACAACAGTTGAACTGAGACTCAGGCTATAAGCCTTCGCCATCAAAATTGACAAAGTTTAACAACAGTTGAATTGGGACTCAGGCTATGCGCCATCGTCATTAAATCAAGGCTATGCGCCTTCGCCAATAAGTTCAATATGGTTGAACCAAGACTAAGGCTATGTGCCTTCGCCATCAAAATTGACTAAGTTCAACAAAAGTTGAACTGGGACTCAGGCTATGCACCTTCGCCATTAAATCAAGGTTATGTGCCTTCGCCAATAAGTTCAACTACGGTTGACCCAAGACTCAGGCTATGCACCTTCGCCATCAAAATTGACAAAGTTCAACAACAGTTGAACTGGGACTCAGGCTATGCACTTTCGCCATTAAATCAAAGCTATGCGCCTTCGCTAATAAGTTCAACTACGGTTGAACCAGGACTCAGGCTATGTGCCTTCGCCATTAAAATTGACAAAGTTCAACAACAGTTGAACTGGGACTCAGGCTATGAGCCTTCGCCATCAAAATTGACAAAGTTCAACAAAAGTTGAACCGGGACTCAGGCTATGCGCCTTCGCCATTAAATCAAGGCTATGCGCCTTTGCAAATAAGTCCAACTACGGTTGAAGCAAGACTCAGGTTATGTGCCTTCGCCATCAAAATTGACAAAGTTCAACAACAGTTGAACTAGGACTCAGGCTATGCACCTTCGCCATTAAATCAAGGCTATGCTCCTTCGCCAATATGTTCAACTACGGTTGAACCAAGACTCAGGCTATGCACCTTCGCCTTCAAAATTGACAAAGTTCAATAACAGTTGAACTGGGACTCAGGATATGCACTTTCGCCATTAAATCAAGGCTATGCGCCTTTGCCAATAAGTTCAACTACGGTTGAACCAGGACTCAGGCTATGTGTCTTCGCCATCAAAATTGACAAAGTTCAACAACAGTTGCACTAGGACTCAGGCTATGAGCCTTCGCCATCAAAATAGACAAAGTTCAACAACAGTTGAACTGGGACTCAGGCTATGCGCCTTCGCCATTAAATCAAAGCTAAACGCCTTCGCTAATAATTTCAACTACGGTTGAACCAAGACTTAGGCTATGTGCCTTCACCATCAAAATTGACAAAGTTCAACTACAGTTGAACTAGGACTCAAGCTATGCACCTTCGCCATTAAATCAAGGCTATGCGCCTTCGCCAATAAGTTCAACTACGGTTGAACCAAGACTCAGGCTTTGCGCATTCGCCATCAAAATTGACAAAGTTCAACAACAGTTGAACTGGGACTCAGGCTATGTACCTTCGCCATTAAATCAAGGCTATGCGCCTGCGCAAATAAGTTCAACTACGGTTGAACCAAGACTCAGGCTATGTGCCTTCGCCATCAAAATAGACAAAGTTCAACAACAGTTGAATTGGGACTCAGGCTATGAGCTTTCGCCATCAAAATTGGCAAAGTTGAACAACAGTTGAATTGGGACTCAGGCTATGCGCCTTTTCCATTAAATCAAGGCTTTGCCCCTTCGCAATAAGTTCAACTATGGTTGAACCTAGACTCAGGCTATGTGCCTTCGCCATCAAAATTGAAAAAGTTCAACAACAGTTGAATTGGGACTCAGGCTATGCACCTTCGCCATTAAATCAAGGCTATGCGCCTTCGTCAATTAGTTCAACTACGGTTGAACCTGGACTCAGGCTATGTGCCTTCGCCATCAAAATTAACAATGTTCAACAACAGTTGAACTGGGAATCAGGCTATGAGCCTTTGCCATCAAAATTGACAAAGTTCAACAACAGTTGAACTGGGACTCAGGCTATGCGCCTTCGCCATTAAATCAAGGCTATACGTCTTCGCCAATAAGTTCAACTATAGTTGAACCAAGACTTAGGCTATGCTCCTTCGTCATTAAAATTGACAAAGTTCAATAGTCGAACAAGGACTCAGGCTATGCGCCTTCGCCATTAAATCAAGGCTATGCGCCTTCGCCAATAAGTTCAACTACGGTTGAACCAAAACTCAGGCTATGCGCCTTCGCCAAAATTGACAAAGTTCAACAACAGTTGAATTGGGACTCAGGCTATGTGCCTTCGCCATTAAATCAAGGCTATGCGCCTTCTACAATAAGTTCAATTACGGTTGAACCTAGACTCAGTCTATACGCCTTCGCCATTAAAAATTGACAAAGTTCTACAACAGTTGAACTGGGACTCAGGCAATGAGCCTTCGCCATCAAAATTGACAAAGTTCAACAACAGTTGAACTGGGACTCAGGCTATGCGCCATCGCCATTAAATCAAGGCTATGCGCCTTCTCCAATAAGTTCAATACGGTTGAACCAAGACTCAGGCTATGTGCCTTCGCCATCAAAATTGACAAAGTTCAACAAAAGTTGAACTGGGACTTAGGCTATGCACCTTCGCCATTAAATCAAGGCTATGTGCCTTCGCCAATAAGTTCAACTACGGTTGAACCAAGAGTCAGGCTACGCGTCTTCGCCATTAAAATTGACAAAGTTCAAAAATAGTTGAACTGGAACTCAGGCTACGCACTTTCGCTATTAAATCAAAGCTATGCGCCTTTGACAATAAGTTCAACTACGGTTCAACCAGGACTCAGGCTATGTGTCTTCGCCATCAAAATTGACAAAGTTCAACAACAGTTGAACTGGGACGCAGGCTATGAGCCTTCACCATCAAAAATGACAAAGTTCAACAAAAGTTGAATTGGGACTCAGGCTTTGTGCCTTCGCCATTAAATCAAGGCTATGCGCCTTTGCCAATAAGTTCAACTACGGTTGAAGCAAGACTCAGGTTATGTGCCTTCGCCATCAAAATTGACAAAGTTCAACAACAGTTGAACTAGGACTCAGGCTATGCACTTTCGCCATTAAATCAAGGCTATGCGCCTTCGCCAATATGTTCAACTACGGTTGAACCAAGACTCAGGCTATGCACCTCCACCATCAAAATTGACAAAGTTCAATAACAGTTGAACTGGGACTCAGGATATGCACTTTCGCCATTAAATCAAGGCTATGCGCCTTTGCCAATAAGTTCAACTACGGTTGAACCAGGACTCAGGCTATGTGTCTTCGCCATCAAAATTGACAAAGTTCAACAACAGTTGAACTGGGACTCAGGCTATGAGCCTTCGCCATCAAAAATGACAAAGTTCAACAAAAGTTGAACTGGGACTCAGGCTTTATGCCTTCGCCATTAAATCAAGGCTATGCGCCTTTGCCAATAAGTTCAACTACGGTTGAAGCAAGACTCAGGCTACGTGCCTTCTCCATCAAAATTGACAAAGTTCAACAACAGTTGAACTTGGACTCAGGCTATGCACCTTCACCATTAAATCAAGGTTATGCGCCTTTCGCCAATATGTTCAACTATGGTTGAACCAAGACTCAGGCTATGCGCCTTCGCCATCAAAATTGACAAAGTTCAACAATAGTTGAACTTGGACTCAGGCTATGCACTCTCGCCATTAAATCAAGGCTATGCGCCTTCACCAATAAGTTCAACTACGGTTGAACCAGGACTCAGGCTATGTGCCTTCGCCATCAAAATTGAAAAAGTTCAACAACTGTTGCACTGGGACTCAGTCTATGAGCCTTCGCCATCAAAATTGACAAAGTTCAACAACAGTTGAACTGGGACTTTGGCTATGCGCCTTCGCCATTAAATCAAGGCTAAGCGCCTTCGCCAATAAGTTCAACTACGATTGATCCAAGACTCAGGCTATGTGCCTTCGCCATCAAAATTGACAAAGTTCAACTACAGTTGAACTGGAACTCAAGCTATGCACCTTCGCCATTAAATCAAGGCTATGCGCCTTCGCCAATAATTTCAACTACGGTTGAACCAAGACTCAGGCTATGCGCCTTCTCCATCAAAATTGACAAAGTTCAACAATAGTTGAACTGGGACTTAGGATATGTACCTTCGCCATTAAATCAAGGTTGTGCGCCTGCGCCAATAAGTTCAACTACGGTTGAACCAGGACTCGGGCTATGTGCCTTCGCCATTAAAATTGACAAAGTTCAACAACAGTTGAATTGGGACTCAGGCTATGAGCCTTCGCCATCAAAATTGGCAAAGTTGAACAACAGTTGAACTGGGCCTCAGGCTATGCGCCTTCGCCATTAAATCAAGGCTATGCGCCTTCGCTAATAAGTTCAATTATGGTTAAACCTAGACTCAGGCTATGTGCCTTCGCCATCACAATTGACAAAGTTCAACAACAGTTGAATTGGGACTCAGGCTATGCACCTTCGCCATTAAATCAAGGCTATGAGCCTTCACTAATAAGTTCAACTACGGTTGAACCTGGACTCCGGCTATGTGCCTTCGCCATCAAAATTGACAAAGTTCAACAACAGTTGAACTGGGACTCAGGCTATGAGCCTTCGCCATCAAAATTGACAAAGTTCAACAACATTTGAACTGGGACTCAGGCTATGCGCCTTCGCCATTAAATCAAGGTTTTGCGTCTTCGCCAATAAGTTCAACTACGGTTGAACCAAGACTCAGGCTATGCTCCTTCGCCATTAAAATTGACAAAGTTCAACAACAGTTGAACTAGGACTCAGGCTATGCGCCTTCGCCATTAAATCAGGGCTATGCGCCTTCGCCAATAAGTTCAACTACGGTTGAACCAAGACTCAGGCTATGCGCCTTCGCCATCAAAATTGTCAAAGTTCAACAACAGTTGAACTGGGACTCAAGCTATGCGTCTTCGCCATTAAATCAAGGCTATGCGCCTTCGCCAATAAGTTCAATTACGGTTGAACCAAGACTTAGGATATGCGCCTTCGCCATCAAAATTGGCAAAGTTCAACAACAGTTGAACTGGGACTCAGGCTATGCGCCTTCGCTATTAAATCAAGGCTATGCGCCTTCGCCAATAAGTTCAACTACGGTTGAACCAAGATTCAGGCTATGCGCCTTCGCCATTAAATCAAGGCTATGTGCCTTCGCCAACAAGTTCAACTACGGTTGAACCAAGACTCAGGTTATGTGCCTTCGCCAACAAGTTCAACTATGGTTGAACCAAGACTCAGGCTATGTACCTTCGCCATCAAAATTGACAAATTTCAACAACAGTTGAACTGGGAATCAGGCTATGTGCCCTCGCCAACAAGTTCAACTATGGTTGAACCAAGACCCAGGCTATGCACCTTCGCCATCAAATCCAACTAGGTCGACCTCGCTAGAACCATAAGGCTAGATGCCTTCGTCCTCAAATCTAACAAGTTCAACCGCAGTTGAACCAGGACTCGGACCAAGCTCCTTCACCATTGAACTCAGCAAAACCCAACCTCTAACGAATCAAAGCGCGGGTTAGGTACCCTCGCCATTCAAGTAAGTACGCCCAACTCGAACTAAGATTAGGGACACGTAAAGTTCGGCCCCTGTCAAACTACAATGTCGCATTTTTTATAATCACGGCCAGTAGTTTGACCGCGCCCGAACTGGGGCTAAGGCTAAGCACCGCTATCGCCAAGAAACGGCTCCGACTCGCTCATCCCGAGTCAAAGAAGAAAAGTCATCAACAATCAAAAACTAACATGCCTACCAGAATCAAACTCAAAGGCACATCACCCCTTCAAACGCATGCAAAGAAAAATCCAAGGGGGAAAAAGGGGAGGTTCAAAATAGATACAAGGCAGATAACGGAAAGGAGATCTCATTTATCTACAAAGTTAATTGCGGGTCATCCCCGCTTACACCTGGCCAAGGCCGGTCAATACAAGGAAAAAGAAGAAGAAAATAAGAAACACCTAAACGCCAAACAGAGAACAAGACAAGAAAAAATGCATAACACCTTTTTACTCGGCGCCATCCACGCCACTATCTGCGCCATCGTCAGCCTCTGGTGTCGCCGCGTCAAAACCACAGTCGGTACGGGCCTCACGAGACTTTTGACGCACTCCCACGAAATTAGCTTCAGTCACAATTCCGGCCTCCTACAAATTCTTATATAAATCACATTGGGCCTCAGCAAAGACCCAAAGTTTGCGAGCCTGGCTAGAAGAAGCGGCCTGGTCCCGCAGGCGTCGATTCTCTTCTTCTAAGGCCGTAATCCGGTCCGCCATAACTTGGGCGTCCTGCTCAAAGACACCGATCCTCTCCTTGAGACTCGCTTCTCTAAAGGCCGCAACAGCCCTCTCCAATGCCAGCTGGGACTGGTACATGCGGATAGCTTCCTTCAATGCCCCAGCCCTCGATGAGGCATCCCTCACCTGAAGCTTCAAAGTTGCGACTTTACCCTTCAACGCAGTCATTTTCCCGCTCCATATCGCTGCGTCCTCCGCCTCCTTAGCATGGCCCTGGCGTTCACACTCAGCTGCAGCCTTCTTCCCCGCCTCGAGCTCCTCGTCCTTTCGATGGAGCTGCTCCTCAAGAGCACTTGTTTTGCCAAGTGCTTGCTGCACCTGAAGCTCCCACACCAGTTCCTAGACCAAGGCCCGACTACGGTGGTCATTCCTCAAGTGCACGCACATCTCTCAGCACCGATCTCGGCAGCGGCGATATTTCTCCAACGCTCGCAAAAATATCCCTAAGCGGACGTTGGCACGACGGATGCTCTCCACCTCCAACAAATAAGACTGCAAAGAAAATGCAACGATTAGGATAAAGAGCAAACTAAGGCAAAGAAGAAGCAAACCGACGTCATATTACATACCCTCAATCCCATTACGGCCACCTTATTTATCAGCCCGATATCCGTGACATCCCTTAACGACGCATTCTCGGCCTCCGAGCATAGCAACTCAAACTGCGGCACCAAACTCTCCCCTTGGAGCAATAAGTTCAACTCCGTAGGAACCTTGATGAAGCGAAACCTCCCCTCTGCGCACACCACTGAATTGGTGAAGCCTTCCCGGAACATACGGACGTCATCAGGGTCCAAATCAGATTCGGACTCATACTCATCTCCTACAGCATCCCTTCCTCCTTCCACCACTGGCGAAGTAGAATCACCTACCGGAACCACCGATGGAGCGCTTGACTCGCCAACCTTAGTAGCCGCTGAGGAACTACCCCCCGTCTCAGTGACTGGAACTACCAATTGAGTCGCCGAAGCGACGCTATCATCATGGCCTAAGCCAACGGGGGCAACCCCCATTGTTTGTTCACCCTCAAGGGCGGGCCCCGCAGTTGCACTCTCTTCCGCATTCGCCGGATGGGAGTCCAAATTAATTACCACAAGAGGAGCCGGCGTGAACACGACCCTGCACCTTATCAATGGCCTCTCCTCTTCCCCGTCTGATAAAGATTTCGTTCTAGGGCGCACAACCCCCGACGGCCCCTCATCCCGAAGTGCGGCCCATGGTGGAGAAAGTGCACTGAAGATTCAACTAACGCCGCCCTCGGTACGTGGCGCGGCACCAGTGCTGCAGTAAGCCGAGAAATTGCACCCGGCCAGTGGAAGGCCAACTGAGGGGCCCTGACACGGCCTGCCCTCCCTGGTCATAGAAAAGCAAAGTTGAAAAATAAAATTGAATCAAAGCAGGACATAAGAAGAAATCAACTTTTCACCTGTAACAGGCCTACGACCATGCCTCTTCTAGAAAGATGCCCATGTGCGTACCCCTCTGTATGGGGGAGCACGACCTCAACCCACCCACGTATCCCAGCTAACGGAGTTGGTGGCGGTTTGTTGGCTATAAAATTGACACGAGTTAACACTCACGAGCACAAGATGTAAGGAAGGGTATAAAAGAGAATTCGACGATTAAGGTACTTACGTGCATGATTCCAAGCCTCTGGGAATCCAGTGGGGCACACCACTAAATGGTCAGTCCTGATGTAGAAGAAATGCTCAAAAGGGCGAGGGTCGACCTCATCATCCAGTGTCGCAGTCAGGCCCCTCGACCCACGAGGGCACGCACGAATCATGGTACCACAAACTCTCTGGGGAGCGTAGAGGCTAAGCACATGCTGCAGCGTGACCACCCTACTGGCCAATTCTGCATATTTGATAAACATTGCTAGCAATTTGTAGAGAGAGGGAGTGAGTTGACCCGGGCATACCCCGTAATAACGATAGAAATCCACCACCAGCATTGGGAGCGGGATCTTAAACCCCAACTTGAAGGGATAGGCGTAAAAAATGCAGTATCCCCTGCGATCGGTGTGGACCCTCTCCTCGCTTCTAGCAAGAATGATGTCGGCATGGCTGGGGATAATCCCCTATTCCCGTAATCGGGCCATCCCAATTTCCCCCATTAACGGGGCTTCATCCACCAGATCCTCCCCACCATCGACAGTGAAGTCAGTCATCAGGCCTTCGGGCCGAGATACTATCTCGTCGACTGATGGAATTTCATCGGTCTCCGCCTGTTCTGCACCCCCATTGCCGGAGATGGCCCTTCAACTACTGGAGAGTTGACCAGAAAATCCATCTGAAGAGCACCTTGGGAAGAACTGCTTGCCATTGTTGATTTACTAATGAGAAAGGAATAAAGTTTGGTGGATAAGATGAAAGTTATAACGATCAAAGAAAAAAGATGAAGGTGAGTTAGCAGGAAGAAAAAGCTTCTTCAGAATCACTCTCAGATGAACAATGAAAATATGAGAAGTGGATGCCTCAGCCCATCTTTATAGGCAACATAAATGGCTTTCGCGAAACCCAGTAGCCGTCATTAACTACATGACCAACCGCAAACCGGTTCGGTTCTACAAAAATGTGCGTCATTATGACAAGCTTCACGAAGCGACTTCTCAGTCACCCACCAGCGTCTCGCCGTCAAAATGATTATAACGACCTATGAACGCTGAAGAGATGTTCCATGCACCTTCAAAACTTTGGACGTCACCAAATACGTGCCAAGCGTACCCTTACTCCCCTCGGCCGCACCACATACGGCACGTCCGCCGTAGTCGACGGCTATGCTCCCAAATAAATGTGAGGATCAGAGCACAACGAAGATCGATCTCACTCGAATTAAGTTAAAAGATCAAGTGCCTTCGCCAAGAAGAAGCATTCAACCTTGATCAAACGACGACTTGATAACACGATAACAAAACACTAACATTTTACAAGGCTAAGGGCCGTCGCCAAAGGGAATTCGGCCTCGACCGAAGCGACAATCGACTTCCCTATTCGGGTTTCTCAAAGCACAGTCGATGAAGTCCACTCATCGAGTTCGGCCAAGGCACGATCTCGATAAGCGGAGGGACTAACTGTATGAGTCAGAATTCGACCCCATGATAATTAACGAAGTTAATCTCGTCTTAAGTTGATTCACGATTAACAAGTGGTACGACCACTCAGAATTAATGCTACTTAACCCTTATCCGATTCGATCAACAAGGCCACGACCCACCCACCATCATGAAGGCGCAACTCCAACGTGGTAACGACCACTTATTGCCAGCTCACGAAGCTCACAACTATAAATACCAAGAGAGGAAACCCTAGAAAGGGGGGTCTTCTTCTTCTTCACTATTGATCGAACAGAGAGAGGACAAAAAGAGACCCATATTGTGAAAAAGGAAAAGACCATTGTAAGGCTCTGAACCTCTTCATGGAGAGGCAGACCAAACCAATATTATCAATAAAAGCTTTTAATGTCTCTCCTCCTAATTCTGAGTACTGATTATCATTTCTTTCGTTTGGTCCAATGGATTATTACGGTTTGCTATAATTGTCTCGTGATTTATTTATATTACTTTACACTCATAAAGTATATGATAACTTTTGAGTAAACACATGCCAAATTTCTTTGGTTTAATTTTAATCCATACGGTCCGCATATCAATACTTTAAGAAAAAGTGTCACAAATTTACGTCGTCCAAATGCTGAAAGGGAAGAGAAGAAAGTCTTCATTAATTACCTGTGGGGCCGAATGAAGAAAAAAACATGGAACCCAAACACGTTGGTATGTCATGCCTCGTCTGCGACAGCGCCTTCGTAGTGTTTCGTAATACATAGAACTGCCCACGTTCTCCTACACTACGCTTTGCGCTGTTTTTTCGGTTGTTCAATCATTGGCTTTTTCCTGTTTTGACTTAAATACCCTCGTTCTTTTTATTAAAGACAAACATCTTTTTTCTTTTTCACTTAGCGGGACGTACTTACAATATTTAAACCGTGTAATTTGGCTCATTATGCAAGAAAAGTCAAAAAGAAAAATATGGACCATTAGCTGATTAAAATAATCAGGTTCGAATTTTTCATCTTTTAATTGACTATTATGAAATTCCAAGAAGACAAACTATATTCCTGAATGTAAATGGTACACATGTTTTGCTCCATTTATTCCTAACAAAACTATTATGCATTCGCTACCTTTTTAGCAGATAAGCTCACGTTTGACCATAGATCTCAAATTTATTTTGAAAAATTTGATTTGGGTGAAATTTAGTTTGAAAATGAAAATGTGTTTGGACATATATTTAATTACTTTCTATATGGTAAGTATATAGTATTATATTTTAACTAACTACTAATTAATATATAGAGAGAGGTTAGATGCATAGGGTTCTTAATTTTTTTCATCATCACGTTGTAAGTCCATATCAAATAGGAGTATAAAATATTGGAAGAGTTGCATGACCATGTCTATTTACATATGAACAAAATTATAGAATTAGCTAATAATTACTCTATTATCAAAGTACCAAACCAAAGAATATTCATCAGCGAATATTTTTTTTTTGTTGATATTTTAAAATTGGTGATGCTCATTTAGGCATGACTTGTAAATTATCACCAACGTGTTCTCCACATGCTGTCTTTAGGAAAAAATTATTGCGGAGTTTTATTTATGGAAATAAAAGCCGTTAATAAAGACATTATTTGACTCGAAAGTTAATAAATACTTTGCAATCTTGCGTCATTTTCTGCCTGCTATTGCTTTCAATCTTGCGTCATTTTCTGCCATTTTTCGATTTCGGTAGGGTGTGAAGGAAGGTGGTTTATTTTTGATATTCTAGGTGCAAACTATGATTTCGATTGCCGAAATCCCCACAGACAGCGCCAAATTATTTGACTCGAAAGTTAACAAATACTTTGCAAGTAAATACAATCAAAAATAGATCAAAGGTAAATCGTAATCGAAAATAATAAGACCTAAAAATGTGAATTATATATCTTATTGCTTTTGATAGATTGAGTGTTTCAGATAATAAGAGGTAGAGAGAGAGAGAGAGAGAGAGAGAGAGAGAGAGAGAGAGAGAGAGCTTGTATTAGAAAAGATCTCATCCCCTTTACAATATTGGGATCCTCCTTTATATAACAGGAGAACCCTCTCGAAATAATAAAATAATACAGGGGTAGGTCACGTGCCTTCGAGGGGACGACGAGGCTTAAGGGCACGTTTTCGCTCCGACATTCTGAGGTCGTGCCCACACTACGACTATTGCTTAGTTATGGGTCGTTGCTACCGTAGTGGGCAGAATTTGACCCTATACAATTAGTCCCTCCATTCATTGGTGACGTAACGAAGTGCATCGCCGATGGACGGAACCATGAACCTTGTACTGGGAAAATTTTGACCATGCTTGGTGACGACGACGTGGAGGGGCGACCATTTAAATCTATTGATATATTGGCGCGCAAGCCCTTCCCTGAAATGACGTCACCATATGCGGGTGTCATCATTACGCGTGTTCCCGAGGAAGTACAAAAGGTGTTCTGATGCTTGGTTCCCCGTGCCTGCTTGGATCTTGCCTCTTTGATTTCAACTCTACCTAACCCTATAAATAGGGAAAGGGTTCAATTTATCCTAGCTTTAGATCGTTTGCAAAAGTTTTTCGACTATTTCAAGAAAACGGTTCCTTTTTACGAAAACCCACCGCTTCAGTGAAAGTATACTTGTGGTTGTATAGTACATCACTCCTCAATCGGAAATCATGACAAAACCTAAACATGATAAACACTCCGGGGGCTTGTAATAATAAATCATCTAACATGCCACCTCCATCCGGCGGCAATAAGGGAGAGAAAGGGGAGGATCTCACCCCTCTTACTATAAATAACGTACTCCCCAAGCAACTCCTTGTCAGGAGGGACTTTCAACGGGATTCTCCTGAACAACCTTGGGAGAAATCTGAGTTAAAACAAACTGATTTAGATATTCTTCCTGCGTCGTATGAGATACCTACTCACGTGGAGATGGTTCTAGCGGGAGCGGACTGCGCGAACACCCACAGACCGGGGTACTGTACGTTCTATAAATATCCCTTTTTGATCGGCTATGGCCTCCCCATTTTTCCGTTGGCAGAAGAACTCTGCCGTCTCTACAACATGTGTGCCACCTAACTCACTCCGTATACCATAAAGGTGTGTAGGGTAATGTCTACATACGCGGAGCTGGCTGGGTTGGAGGTCTCTGTCCACCACCTTTTGCAGCTATTTAGCGCCAGCTACCTGAGGGGTACTATGCTGCATCTAAAAAATCGTGGCTCGAAGGGGTTGGTCGTGCAAACTTACGATCGGCCTAACCGGGGCTATTGGCGTAGATACTTCTTTATCAAGACGGAGCACCTGGTGTCTAATCCCGTCGGATTCCCTGAGAGGTTGAATTCGAAACGTATTCATTTATCGTACGTGACTTTAGCGGTTCCGATTATATCATCCTTATGATTTTTCTGTTATTTTGCAGCAATAGCTCACACTCCTCGATTCATAACTAATATTAAGCAGTGGGTATCCGGTTTGCTGCCTCTCGCGGAAGAGACCCGTACGTGGGCTGAATTCATTGAATATTACGGCCCCGCGAGCCCTTCAGGCATTTCTCCGACTTTAGTTAGTCGCTTTCACAAACTCCGTAAGCTAAATCCCTTTTGTTGCTAGGTCGAAGTGCTCCTAAGAGGTGGGCGACGACATCCATCTCCTCCCGATCAGATGTTGGTCAGAATACGCAGGAGATAATTTATGCATCTGTTGGGGAAGGGGTGACCGTAGCCTTTTTACAAGAGGCTGCTCCTACGGAGGTGGCTACAAATGAGGCGAGGCCATCGATATCGTCTCCGCAACCTGTAGACGAGCCTTCTGAGGGTGAGTAGCCTGAGGAGAGAAAAAGGAGGAGGCTCGTAACGGGTAAGGCAGTGGCGATTGGAGATGAAGAGAATGATGCGCCTCGCCAAATAACTAGGCCCGTCTTTATGGCCAAAGCCATCCGTTCGGGGAGGCCGGCCAACCAGATAAGTGCTAATGTTGGTACCAGCTCGACTCGTGTTGCCGAGGGTGGCTCATCGCCCCTTGTTAGTAGCGATGTTGGGGGACCAACTACTGAGGCCACCCACGAGAACGTGGGTGAGATAGCGGAAAACCCTGCACGTGTGGAGATGACAGCGGATGGATCTGGCCGCCGCATCGTGATTCCAGGGGCTTACAACTTGTTACAGCATAATGAGCAGGCTGCATTGGAGATGGCCCTACTGTGTGCTTCCCCCGAGTGCAAGATGTTGAGCACTGTCAGTGATGCAGAGCTGTCTCGGAGGGTTGCTGGTATGGCGTTACAGGTAACTTCTCTTTTCTTCTGTATGTCGTGAAGTTAATTTTGATACGTACTAACTTACATGCATGTATATATATTCTCTTTTATACCCTGGTTTTGGAAGTGGAGAGGAGGTGCCGTGAGGAGAAGAAGGTGATCATTTTTGATAAGTTAGTGAAGAGGTATAAACGGTATCTCTCCAATCATCAAGCGGCGGCGGATCTTTTCCGGCAAGATGCAAAATTCCAGGTGTTCGAGGAAGGCCTCGAACAGAGGGAGGCACAATTGAGCCGCAGGGCGGCAGAGCTGGAGAAAATGGATGAGGAGCTGGTGAAGGCTGTGGCTCGTAATAGGGAGCTGGAATCACTCCTCAAACTGAGGGAGGAGGAGTTGGAGCTTAACCGTGGAGTGGCGGCAGAGGTAGCCGATCTTCATCGTAGGGTGGCGGCTTTGACAGTCGAACTCGAAGCTAAGGCGGCTGAGATCGACGTCCTCAGGCGTACTACCCCGCCACAGCTCGGGGACGCGGCCCAAGATGCATACGAGATCTGGATATATGCGGAGGCCAAATTGGATGTGTATAAAAAACTTCTTGTTGCCGAACGTGCCTCTGAAGAAGAAGTTCAGGAGTAGTGGCGCGAGGCTCATGTCGCCCGTGTAGCTTGTGGGTACAACTCCGACTCTCTTGACCGAGAGGGATATACCTCAGAGGACGTAAACCGGCTCAAGTCCGACCAATGGTTTAATGAGATTTACCGCCTCGGTGGCGATGGTAAAGAAGGAGAGCAAGCAGACGACGATGGTAAATCTGGCGAGGCTCCTTAAGACTTGTATAGGTTTTGCATTTTTTTTCTTTTTGGAACGTAATGGAAATCCTCCATAGGACTAAATGTATATAATTTTTGTCATAGTGAAAGAATTATACTCTTGTTGCTATTCTTTTGTGTTGTTCTTTGTTTATGCATTGTTTGTCACCGTTGAGCTTGGCCGGCGCATTGGTTGTAACGGCTTTTTGAAGCATTATCCGTCGTTGTCAAGCGTGGTCGACGATCATTGGTGATGGCCTTTGGCCCATAGGATGTAAATTCAACTGTCGTTGAAGTGTTATCCGTCGTCATCGAGCGGGGCCGACGATCACTGGCGATGGCCTTTGGCCTATAGGACGTAACTTCAACTGTTGTTAAAGTGTTATCCGTCGTCGTCGAGCGGGGTCGACGATCACTGGCGATGGCCTTGGGCCTATAGGATGTAACTTCAATTGTCGTTGAAGTGTTATCCATCGTCGTCGAGCGGGGTCGACGATCACTGGCGATGGCCTTTGGCCCATAGGATGTAACTTCAACTATCGTTGAAGTGTTATCTGTCATCGTTGAGCGGGGTTGACGATCACTGGCGATGGCCTTTGGCCCATAGGATGTAACTTCAACTGTCGTTGAAGTGTTATCCGTCGTTGTTGAGCAGGGTCGACGATCACTGGCGATGGCCTTTGGCCCATAGAATGTTACTTCAACTGTCATTGAAGTGTTATCCGCCATCGTTGAGCGGGGTCGACGATCACTGGCGATGGCCATAGCCGCTACATAATGGAGAAGGTGGCCTTAGCCGCTTACATAATGGAGAAGGATGCCTTAGCCGCTTACATAATGGAGAAGGATGCCTTAGCCGCTTATATAATGGAGAAGGTGGCCTTAGCCGCTTACATAATGGAGAAGGTGGCCTTAGCCGCTTACATAATGGAGAAGGTGGCCTTATCCGCAAACATAATAGAGAAGGTGGCCTTAGCCTCTTACATAATGGAGAAGGTGGCCTTAGTCGCTTACATAATGGAGACTCAACTAGGCTATTCCCTTTATTATATCGGCCTGGAGAACGCGTCGAATGGCCGGTATGATAAACCTGTCTCCATACGCCCCTGGGGGTCCCCTTCGCCGCCTCGTTAAAAATATCCCCAAAAAAACCCAATTGGGACAAATCTCGGGTAAGGGAAAAAGAGTACGACTCGGGAGACGCCCTTTAAAAATGGAAGTACTTGAGGTGGGCGACATTCCAGTTGTTTTGGAGTGTTTTTCCTTACATTGTTTCCAACTGGAATGCTCCTTTGCCTGCATATGCTATGATTTTATATGGCCCGCTCCAGTTGGTGCCCAGTTTCCCTTCGCTCGGGTCTTTTGACGCCAAAGTTTTGGCTTTGAGGATGTAGTCGCCTACTTTGAGTGGTCGTATTTTGGCTTTTTTGTTGTAATACTTTCGACCTGTTGATTTTGAGCTATCATTCTTATTTTGGCCATATCCCTTCGCTCTTCGGCCTCGTCGAGGTCTTGAAGCCTACACATGTCATTATCTGCTCCGCTGGTATATGAATATCTCAGGCTTGGTTCTCCGATTTCGACTAGTATAACCGCATCGGTTCCGTAAACCACTGAGTATGGTGTTTATCCTGTGCTGGATTTGGGCGTTGTCCGGTATGCCCACAGAACCTCTAGTAGTAATTCGGGCCAGAGCCCTTTGGCTTCTTCGAGTTTCTTCTTTAGTATGTTCAATATTATTTTGTTGGAGGATTCTGCTTGGCCGTTGGTGGCGGGGTGATACAGCGCGGAGAGTATCCGTTTGATGTGCCATTTGTCAAAGAACTCCATTATCTTTTTGCCAATGAATTGGGGGCCGTTGTCGCAGCTGATTTCCTTGGGAATGCTGAAGCGGCATATGATGTTTTTCCATATGAAGGCGATGACTTCCTGTTCGTGTATTTGGGTGTACGCACTTGCTTCTACCCACTTGGAGAAATAGTCAGTCAATACTAATAGAAATCGTACCTTTCCTCGTCATGCTGGCAGGGGACCGATCATATCTATTCCCCATTTGATGAAGGGCCAAGGTGACTTTACTGAGTGTAGGGTCTCTCCCGGTTGATGTATCATGGGGGCATACTTTTGGCACTGTTCGCACTTGCAAACATCTTCTGCTGCCTCCTTTTTCATTGTGGGCCAGTAGTACCCGGCTCGAATGATGCAACGGATGAGGGCGCGATAGCCGGTATGCGCGCCGTAGTGGCCCTCGTGTACCTCTTCGAATATTTGCCTTGTTTGGTGCGGCCCCAATCACTTAGCGAGGGGTCCGCCAAATTTTCTTTTGTACAGATCGTGATTTATTAGGCAGTATCGGGCGGCTTGTACGCGGAGCTTTTTGGCTGCTTTTTTGTCGAGTGGGGGTGTCCTGTCCTGCAGATAGGAGATAAACTGGGTGCGCCCGTCCCAAGTTAGATTTAAAGAGAGTACCTCAGTGTGATCTATGGCTAAATGGAGGAGGGTGACTATATTTCCCTTGTTGATGTTTTTGGTGGCTGCAGCCAATTTGGCTAGGCCGTCCGCTTCGACATTCTGCGCCCTCGGGATTTATTCCAGGCAGCACTCGTCGAACTCGGGCATCAACTTGTGAATTTCTGATTGATATTTTTGCAGTCTCTGTTCCTTGATCTAGTAAGTCCCGATGACCTAGTTCACCACGAGTTGAGAATCGCAATGAAGGATGAGTCGTCGAGCTCCGTACTCGATGGCTAACTTCATACCTGCAATCACAGCCTCGTACTCGGCCTCGTTGTTAGTCATCTCGGGGCATCGTATGGACTGACGAATTATTTCGCCCGTGGGGACCTCGAGTATGAGTCCCAGTCCCTATCCCGAGGCTTTGGAAGCACCATCAGTGTAGAGGGTCCAGAGGTCGGCACTAGGAGTGGTGCGAATGGCCTCTAGTTCCGCTTCTGGCAGAATATATGTACTGAAATCAGTGACAAAATATGCAAGTACCTGCGACTTGATGGCATTTCTTGGGTGATAGAATATGTCGTGCTCGCTGAGCTCTATGACCCATCTGGCGAGCCTGCCCGACAACTCGGGTTTATGTAGGATGCTTCTCAGGGGGAAGGTCGTTATGACTTTTATGGGATGACACTGAAAGTAAGGTCTAAGCTTTCGTGAAGCTGCAACTAGTGCCAGGGCTATCCTCTCGAGGTGTGGATACATATTTCGGCGTCCACTAGCGTTTTGCTGATATAGTAAATAGGAGACTGCGTACCTTTGTTTTCACGGACCAGGACTGCGCTGACAGTGACTTCGGACACCACCAGGTATACTAACAAGGGTTTGCCAAGGTTCGCTTTAACTAGCAGTGGTGGCGAAGACAGGTATTCTTTTAATTTTTTCAAAGCCTCGGCGCATTCCTCATTCCATTGTAGTCTGTGATCTTTTTTCAATACGTTGAAAAATTTATGGCATTTGTCGGGCGACCGTGAGATGAACCTGGATAGGGCGGTTATTCGCCCTGTCAGCTTTTGTACCTATTTTTTACTGTTCAAGGTCTTAGGTATTGCGTCTATTGCCTTGATCTGGTCCGGGTTGACTTCGATACCTCGTTGTGATACGAGGAAACCCAAGAACTTCCCTGATGCTTCGCCGAAGGCGCACGTTTCTGGGTTCAGTTTCATCCCATACTGTCATAGTATCTCAAAGTCTTCTTTCAGATGGTCGAGGTGGTCCTCTTTGTTTGCCGATTTTACCAGCATATTGTCAATGTAGACTTCCATGGTCTTGCCAAGCTGTTCCTTGAACATTCTGGTAACCAGTCTCTGATACGTAGCCCTTGCGTTTTTGAGTCCGAAGGGCATCACCTTGTAGCAATATATCCCCTGGTGCGTGATGAAGGTTGTTTTTTCTCGGTCCTCCTCGGCCATCATGATTTGGTTGTAGCCGCAGTAGGCATCCAAGAATCTTAGCAGCTCATGTCCTGCTGTGGCGTCGATCAACTGGTCGATGTGAGGTAATGAGAACGAGTCCTTCGAGAATGCTTTATTAAGGTAGGTTAAATCGACACACATCCTCCATTTCCCATTTTTCTTTTTGACCATAACAACATTGGCGACCCATTGGGGATATTTTGATTCCCTTATGGATCCGTTGGCTAGTAGCTTATCTGCCTCTTCGTTGACGGCCTCATTGATTGCGGCGTTGAACTTTCTTCTAACTTGCCGCACGGGTGGATACAGTGGATCGACGTTCAACTTGTGGGTGGCAATGTCTCTTGGTATCCCTGGCATATCTGAATGAGAAAAAGCAAATAGATCCGCGTGGTTAGTTAGGAATTCATGGTACTTACTTGGCTCGCAGAGGCTGTGTCCGATGTAGGCTTTCTTTGTGTGGTCGGTGCTGTCCAGTTGTATTGGGTAGAGATCCTCGACCGTTGCTTTGCAGGCTTCTATGATATCTGGATCTTTGATGGCTTCCATTGTGGGGTCGACCTTAGTCCCCGACAAGGCTGATTGCTATACTTCCGCACTTGCTCCTTTCAACTGTTTGGTATGTGAGCAGTCTTGAGCGATTCGATAGCATTCTTTCACGGTGCGCGGCTCACCCCGAATGCTAAATACTCCCTAAGGGGTGGGGAACTTGATCACTTGGTAGAAGCTTGAGGGGACTGCCCGCATGGCGTGTATCCATGGGCGTCCTATGATAGCGTTGCAGGTTGTTTCTTGATTCCTGACGTGGAAAGTGGTTTCCATTGTAACTCCTCCTACTAAAATCGGCAATGATACCTCCCCGGAGGTTCATTCCACTGCATTGTTAAAACCTGTCAGTGTTATGCAGCGTGGTACTATCCTATCTTCGAGCCTCATTTGCGCGAGGACTCTTGGATGGATAATACAAGCGCCGCTTCCGTCATCAACCATGATTCTCTTAACATCAGTGTCAGCAATACGTAAAGTTATTACCAAAGCATTATTATGAGGAAAAGACAAACCGTCGGCATCAGACTCATCGAAGGTGATACTTTCTTCGAAGTCGTCACACCGTTCGTGGGCGATTGTTCGTTTCAGTCTGTGCGAGGTGGTGAATTTTACATGGTTGATTGCTGAATCGTCGCCTCCTCCGATGATCATGTTGATGGTGCGTGCTGGCAAAGGTGGCTTTGGCGGCCCCTGAGGTTGTTCCCGCCCTCGTGCGAAATTGATCTTTCCATTATCGCTGAGCAGCTCCCTCAAGTATCCTTGGTTCAGCATTCTGACTACCTCCTGCTGTAACCCTATGCAATCTTCGGTTTTGTGCCCTCGTTCCTGGTGGAACTCACACAGGATGTTTGACTTCCTCGTGGCGGGGTCTGATTTCATTTTCTGCGGCCATTGTGCTTTGGTGCCCAATTTCTCCCGTGCATACACTATTTCTGAGGGAGACACGCAAAAGTTATGGGCAGATAATAAAATGGGCATACCTCTTTCGTTACGGAGTGGGGCGACATATCGCTGCAGTGCTTCTGTGTGTCTTGGCGGTGGTGGATGCGAGGATCTGATGTAAGGCTGATGCCTTTCTTTGTTGAAGCGCGAGGGTTGTTCCTACCGGCCCTCGCTGCGTCGATCCCTCCTTGCTTCTGACTGTATCGTTGTGAGCCGCTGGGTTGGTCCGTTGAGCTCATCCTCATCTGCTCGTACCTCGGCACAGTAGGCGTTGTGGATCTCCTCCCATGTGGTGGGTGATACTTCATGAGTCGGCTCAGTAGCTTTTTGGTTGCTCTCGAACCATCTCTGCTCAGCCCGTTTTGGAAAGCTGCAACCGCCGTGCCTTCCGATACGTTTGGTAGGCTCATCCTTACTAAATGAAACGGAGGGAGTACCAGTTAGTAATACTTATATACAAATACATAATTACTCGTTTACAAGATCAACTTTAGCGCATCCTCCTAATTACACTCATGTATGTACTCAACCCGGCTCGCCTTCCTCCCCCCGCGCATGAAGTGGAAGAAAGGCTAATTTGGTCATTTCCTAATTAGAATGAAATTCATAATTCATCCCTTAACCAACCAGCATTCTCTCTCTCATCTCTGTTTCCAGTATTTCTAATACAGTTCCATAGCAGCATTTGATTTCATAATTGCTATACCATTCTAAATCATACTTTGCCACAAATTATCTCCCGAGACCCTAGACCAAAAGGTAATCTTTTACTCTAAACTCTCACTGTACGTAATTCTAACATTTTTCTGAATTATAATTAAATGCTGGTTTTCAAAACACTAGTATTCATTCTTTGTTAATTTTATGTATTAAGTTCACATCTTAAACTCGAACCCATAAAGTCTAAATCCTTGATCCTGTGAAGTAGGATATTGTTAACTTATATGCTCTATTTAGTGATTCATAAAAGGGTCTTACTGACTAATATTCTGTTCATATGAGATCAAGAGCTGAGAATTGTATTATGGGTTTAGGGATTTGAAGAGGTTGGTGCTGATTTATGCTACATACAGGTGTTTTTTGTTACAAGTACCTTTATTCTCTGTTTAGACGTTAAAAGCCTGCTATCAGCGGGTTTCGGGGAAGGCGTCACCTTACCCTATATTTTTGCAAGAGCCGTGAACTCTGTTTAGATGTTCATGAGTTATAACTTGAATAGAAGTGTCATATCCTGCTGTTTAAACTTCTGTTTTTCTTAGATCAACAACTGAAAATTGAGTTCCCATCATTTATGTTTTTTGTCGTTTCTTTAAAGATTTGTTTTTTGAAAGAAAGTGATTTTAATCACATGCGGACTAAGCCTGGTATTTAGGCGGAGATGGGTAGAGGAGCGGGGTCCATTATCCCTGAGTTTCGAAGGCTGCAGTTGATCCAAGGGTTTACCCAGACGGATTTCTCGGTCAAAAAAAAAAAAGTGACTTCAATTAGTGAAGGTCCCTTTATGGATTGGATTTTAGACTTGTATAATTTGTCTTCCAATTATTGATTGAGACAAAATTTCTTGAGTGTTTATCTTTGTTTTCCTTTAGATATTGTTGGTATATGGAGTCCGAAAGTGGAGTTCCGGTAGAAGTGGAAAAGATTGTTGTGGCTGAAGAACAAAATGTGGATGTGAAGAAAGAGGAGAACATTAGTGAGAGAGGCCACGAGAACGAAGCTGGTAAGAATGAGGAGAAAGCTGATGAGACACCAACTGAATTGTCTGAGAATGTTCCAAAAAGTAAAGCATCAAATCAACGTAAGGTTTCAATTGTTGGTACTATAAAGAGCAATAAAAAGGCCAAGGATCAGCCTAGTGTACAAGGCCCATCTGCATTGACTCGTTCGAAAAAGGGGAGTATGAGTAAAAGTTTGTCCTTCCCTGCAAGAGGTGGCGGTTCTGACCTAACAAGGAAGAGCATCGACGTTCATACAAAGAAATCTGATGTTAAACCTTGGATACCAAATGGAGTAACACATGAACCTTCACATTCAAATGGAACAGTCTCATCAGCTTCTCGTTTAAATCCGGCTACCAAGGGTGCAACTGGAGGTGGTATAACCACCAGAAGAACAACTGTAGGATCTGTCCCGAGTCTTCGTCAATCTCTGGTAAACTGAGGCCCTCATTATCTTTCGCCTTCCCCTTCTTTAAGTTTTATGGAATCTATATCTTACAAATTTCCTTTGCTATTTTTGCATTAAGTCTGGAAAGTCTGTTTCAGCCAGTAAAATTGCAAAGAAAGCTATATTTGAAGGGTAAGTGAATTTTCCTACTTGCATTTGTTCATAAATTGGTTTTCTTAATTTAAAACTTTTCGCCTATAATCTTTAGCAGTTTATTGTCGCATTTTGTTTCATTGCCAATGGTTGTTCTGATAGTTGCATTATATGTTTGTATTTTCAGATTAAATGATGAAAACACAAAACCTACTAAAGCTACATCCCCTCTTAAAGATGATGAGGATGCTCGTTCTGCTACTTCCTCGTACTGCTCTTATCTCAGTCTATGTTGTTGTTATTCAATTACTTTCTTGTTTCCATTTGTCGGGTTTATCATTCTCCTCAATTAGGCCAATAATTTAACTTTTTTAATCAGCAATACCACTCGTACCAGTACTGGTGGATTTTCCTTCAGGTTGGAAGAACGTGCTGAAAAGCGAAAGGAGGTTTGCAGTATAGCCTTTGTTTCCTATGACTATTATGTCCATATTATCTTATAATATTAGAGCTCAGATTGTTTATTCATCAGTTCTTGGCAAAGATGGAAGAGAGGATACAGGCAAGAGAAGAGGAAAAGAATAACTTGCTAGCAAAATCGAAGGTTAGTTCAAACGATATTGATCTGAATTTGGAAGTAGTCTGATCTAAGCCCTTTTCTGTGTTTGATTCAGGAAAACCAAGAGGAAGAGGTAAAGCAATTTAGGATGAGCTTGACTTTTAAAGCTACACCAATGCCCAACTTCTACAAGGAACCCCCTCCTAAAGTTGAACTGAAGAAGGTAAGGTATTCATTTATTGAGAGAGATTTCAGCTCCTCGAGCATTGTGATTTAATCATGTTCTCCCAATATGACAAACTTGTCACTTAATTTACTCTGCCACTGGCCGCACTATTGTGCTAGAGAAAAAGAGAAGGAGAGGATTTCTCATTGTTTTTTTGTGACTCACTGCATGTAATTTATCTTTGAAACTCATTAGACAAGGAAAGGAGCTTTTATTCTCTTTTTGGTGACAAATTGCTTCTAGTTTGAAGCATAAAGTCATTGTTCTGTAGCACGATATGCAATTATCTTTCAAGGCATTTAAATGAATCTTGTATCTAATAGAATTTGTCATCATCATCTACATTTAGCTTTAATTATTTGTCTTATGCAATTCAAATTCTCCTTCTTGTTAGCTTTAATTCATTCACTTGCTACTTTTGCATTATATGCTTAAGTTTTGCTAAATTGTATAGATACCAACAACACGCGCCATATCTCCTAAGCTTGGAAGAAATAAGAACTCCATATCCACAACTAATGGCTCCGAAAGTGGAGGGTCGTCTTTCAGTCCAAAAGTGATCAAGGACCAGAGTAAATCACCCAGGGCCAGTAAAGATACTGTTGCGTCTAAAGGGAAGCCTGTTGAAATGAAGAAGCCAGTGAAGAATTCGCAGACTAGCTCTCAATCTCCAAAAATCTTGACCGCTAAAGGAAAACCTGCTGAAGCAAAGAGTTCAGATGAGAAAACAGAAGAAATGGATATTCAACCTGACTCTGCCCTTAAGCCTGAAATGAATTCAGTAGAAGACAATGTGGCACGTCCGTCAAATCCAGTCGTCGTACAAGCTGAAGTTACTGTTGAAGGTTAAGGAACTTACTGAAGCTCTCTTCTTCTGTATTTATTTATAGGCCTTTTTGTTCTCCGGAAACTTTGGTGCTTTGTTGAGTTGTGAATATGGTGTGTATGCCGCGGTTACAAGTTGTACATGTTGGTTCTTAGCTGTTTTATTCTTTTCGAAAAATTCAGTACAATGGTGTATCATTTTTTTGTTCTTTCAGTTGTGTCTTTCATGTGTTAAACTTCTTCATTGTCAAAGCTAGATTCATTTGCTTTTCTTTCAATGTATCATTCTGAACTTTTATGTCTGGTTTTACTGAATGCACAATTTGTTCTCCTGGTTCCAGGATTCATTATAGCTGTTGTTTTATTTATGGTACATACTCCAATCAAGCGTCAAATCACAGTGCAAGTAATGTTATTAGGTGTTGTTAGAGTCCGGAACCTAAATGTGGTTCTTTTTACTCAACAAACATTTTTACGTGTAAAACAAAGTTACATTTCTATATAAAATGCGGTACAGTACCGCGATTTATATAAAACGCTCTAATAGACCGCGTTTTATATAAAGCTGATAAGATTGCTATATAAAACTCGGTCCATTAACACTATTTATATAGATCGCGATTACATACCGCGTTTTATATAGAAAGTGGGCCCACTAATAATTCTTCTGCGCTTAACTGACGTAGCACTAATTCAAATATGTAAAACACTCTTTTAAACCGCGTTTTACTTTCAAAAATTTGATCTCCCAGATTGGGCATTGCCTTATATAAAGACGTTAAGGATTTTGAGAATTATCATTCAGAAAACTCCAACTTCTGATAAATTTTTCTTGTTGTTAAATTCTCAAGCTTTGATCATAATGTCTGAAGAGCGAAAAGTCAGGGTTTCATTATATTGGGGGGGGGGGGGGGGGGG
>MU734599.1:68199-102142 GCA_026770625.1 Nicotiana glauca
TCTCCACAGAGTCAGGTTAAGTTTCCACTTACAATGCAGTGCGAGACTGGTATCATTTTTATACAATACAATAAGATTGAGCAAACGTTCGGTGAATCTTAAAATAACCGGGAGATATCCATATTTTGTGACTCCGTAGGGGTTTGCTTGTTATTTTGAGTTTAACATCGAAGATGATGAAACTCTGAGAGATTTTTTAGAGATTCCGGATGAATACAAGAAATATATTGTGATAAAATTGTTGGAAATGTACGACAAGGCTGAAGACGTTTGCAATAATGAGATTCCGCAAAGCAAGGATAACCCTCAATCATAGGGTGGTTATTCTGGAGCAGTTTTAACCCAACAAATTCCAGCTGAAAGAGTTTGGTCGGATCTAAACTTATCTCCACTGGCGAACAAGGAGTGAGGAATAATTTCTCTCCTATTTTACATAATCCATAAGACAACTGGTAAACTTCAATTTTCCTTTATGTTACGATGTTTATTTTTTGTTGAATTGAATTTGTATTAACACTCATATATTCCACAGGGGGTACTGTCCGGATATGAATTTTACAAGTTATGATCCCACGCCCAGTTGAAATATGCGTAATTCTGGCGTGTTGGATCATTGTGGTCCATCCGAGAGTTATCACCAATAGAAAAATGTCCATCGTTGAATGTCAATACAGTACAACTTGTAAATGAAGTGATATAGCTATATGTAAAATATTTATTAATTGGAGTAGCTTATCATTTTGTTCTTTTTTTTGTAGTGAAAACGAGCAAATTGATGGTCCTGACCTCACTCAGTTGCCCGTAGACGATGTATTTACTCGTGATTTGGCATATTCGCAGAGTTAGGAAGATAATAGTAATTATGACAACAATGCTGATGACTCTGGAGATGACATACCCTTCCTTGACGAGGGTGATGATGAGGAGGAAGTGAATGTCGAACCTGAGCTGATAAGAGAACATGCTCCTTGACCTCCGGTTAGACCAAAGTGTACTAGTCCCATGTGCCGTTTCATGAGCGGCATATTCCCTACCTCGATAATTTGCCAAGTGTGCCGGCTATGGATGCCCTCACAAGGGATGTTGACGAAATTCGTTAAGCAATGTGGGATGAGTCTAGACCAACAGTGCTGACAAAGGGCATGTATTTTCCTGATAAAACTCGCCTAACCAGGGCTTGTAAAATGTACAACGTAAGAGAGTGTCGTTAGATTACAGTATATGAGTCAACTCCGGATGTATACAAGACTGTATGTCGTAGAAACTGGATATTACGTGCGAGCAAGAAGGAAACAAGATTGTGGAAAGTGGGTAAATATATTAGCACCCACGTTTGTGAAATAGACACATTCAATGAGAATCACTTCAAATTGGATATTGACTGAATTTATCTTGTCTTGATTCCACACTTAAAAGTGTCCATTAGGTACAAGATCAAAGAGTGTATTACATCCGTCCACCAGGAATATGGGTGTACTATTACCAAAATAAAGATATATCTCGGGCGCAAACGTGCATTTGAAATTATTTATGGTGATTGGGATAAGTCATTTTCATCTCTACCCAGGTACATGGCCGCACTGAAACACTTTAACCCCGGGACTGTTGTTGAATGGAAGCATGAGCGGAGTCCAGGAATACCAGAATATATATCCAGATACACGTTCTGGGCATTTAAACCAACAATTGAAGGTTTTGTGCATTGCAGTCCGGTAATTTCCATAGACGACACTCATGTCTATGAAAAGTATGATATTAAGATGTTGATCGCTGTTGCAGTAGATGCCAATGGATAAATATTTCTACTAGCTTTTACCATTTGTGCCAATGAAAGCGAAGAGACATGGACGCTATTTTTGAACCACTTGAAGCAGCACATTGTCAAACAACATTCAACTATTTGTCAATTTAAGTTTTGTATGACATTTTCCTGAATGGTAGGAACCCTATGCATACCACAGTTACTATGTGAGGCACCTGAAGGGCAATTTCCAGAAGAAATATCCCGACAAGTCCTTGCATGATTTAATGTGGATGGTTGCAACTGAGCACCAACAGTGTAAATTTAGGAGGCGCATGGAATTGATCCAGCAGTTAAACGAAAGAGCCTATAATTGGTTGATGGGACATGAGCTTCACAAGTGGACATTGCATGTTGATGGTGACAAACTATGGTAAGCCCTGTCTACAAATGTGTCGGAGTCATTCAACAAGTTATTGAAGTCTTCAAGTGGATCACCTGTCATTGCCATGGTCCGAATGATATTCAAACAGATGGAGATGAGGTTTATTAAAAGTCATAGAGCGGCATCAGAATTGATGGACATGGGTGTTGAATTTATGCCAGTACCGATGAGAAGATTTGAAAAATACAGGAGGCGTGCACATTGCCATTCATATTTACAGTATGATCACGACCAGGGTATTTTTAAAGTTCGCACCGCTATCCACGGACACTGGGGGAATAATCTACATACCGTAAATGAAGCCAGCAGGTTGTGTTCATGTGGAAATGGAACATCTACCACATGCCGTACGCACATTCCATGAAATGCTTTCAACAAACAGGTTTAGGGGCAGCCAACTATTTTGATAGGAAATACAGTGTTGCTACATACATAAATACATATAGTGGGCAGTTGCAGCCATTGGTATGCTGAGTATTATTGGCCGTCGGAACCATTTAAAATATTGTGTAACAAGGACTATTTGCATAAGCTACAAGTGCAGAAGAGAACGCGTATACGGAACCAAATGGATGTTGGTGATACCGTTTATGCGCGTAAATGTGGAATATGCTCGCAAACTGGACACGACCATCGTAAATATCCTTCATCTGGTCTGGGTGGCGGTGGTAATCCAACTCCTGGTGCAAGTTCATCTAATGTACCTAACTATTAAGGATACACCTAATGTTTTGTTTTCATAATATTTTTTTGTAATAAGTGTTTGTACTTGTTTATGTTGCAATATCTATTAAATAAAATTATGTTCCACAACCTTGTTACATCGTATTGATATTTAATTTTTTTCAATTGGTGTTAGTAAAGAAGACCAATATGAAGATTGAAATTTCATAACATAATACTTCAAGAGAAAAAAATACAACTACCATAACTAAAGCAACATACATAAAAATAAAATATAATAAAAGGATAAATCAAGACAAACACATCATAGTGCCAAGTAAAAAATGGATTAGTACAAACAGGATATCTATCTCCCTTCACGTCCACATTGAAGATCGCATGCAGTGGTAAAACATCAAACAATGTAAATTTGACGATGAAACCTCGAATGATAAAATTCTCCAACACAAAAAGTCTCCAACCTACCTTGAACCTTCTTTGATCACCAACGCTCATATTTACATACCACTCTTTGCCACGATGGTGAAGATACGCGTGATCTAATGTTGGAGGAAGATGCTTGCATATTTTTTTTGGAATATACTTTAAAAAAGAAAGCATTACTATTAAGCTTCGGAAAATATAAAACTGAATAAACATATACAATACTGATTTATATATATTTTCTGGAATTAAGGTATAAGAAACAAAAGTATTTTATGTTAAAGAAATAAAGTTTATATGCACATAATAATTTACCAGATCGTGGTTGTCGACGCATGAATTAGTCATAACCACTTCAAATGTTAGAGAATTTTCTTCTTTATTATCATTGCTAGTAGAAGAGTAAGCATCACTGCTAGTAGAAGAGTAAGGTAGGGCTCGTTTGGTAGAGGAAGAGTCATCCATAGTTTAGGGTTTGAGTATGTGAGTGTATTTTATGTTTTGAGTGTGAGTATATGAGTGTGTTTTATGTCTTGAGTATGTGACTATATTATATATATATAAAGATACGCAGAGCATATCTCGGTTAAATACTATATTTTTGTGTGAATATATATAGCGCGGTTAAATACTATATTTTGTGTGTTGTCTTATCGGTCTGAAACGCTGACCGACTGTGAAAAATTTGTTTCGTTTCAGAAAAAAGTCAATATGCATATCGCGATTAAAGACTATATTTTGTGGGAATATATGTATAGCACTGTTAAATATTATGTTTTATGTATTGTCTTGTCGGTTTGAAAACCTGACCGACTACGAAAAAACTATTTCGTTTAAGAAAAAGTCAATATGCATATCGCCGTTAAATATTACGTTTTTGTCAATATGTATAGGGCAGTTGAATACGATATTTTGTGTATTGTCTTGCCTATAAATAAGGCCGCATTCTAGTTATTTTCTGCGCTTAACAATAACCAATAGAAAATATTTTCATAAAAGCAAGTTTTTTTTACACTTTAACAAATGTCAGAACCCCTTACCAAGGTGCGAGTGCGGCAAAAAATGCATGATGCAAGACTGTTGGGATGATGGTGAAGCTGGACGCCGCTATTGGATGTATATGAACAAGTTTTATAGCGTTTATGACGGACCTGTTTGCAATTTTGAGATATGGATTGATGAACCCTGTCAGCAGGAATACTACAAAGAAAAGTTGCAGTATCTTCATTATTTGACCTTAAAATAGTGGGAAAGAGAGTGACAATACAAACGAGAAGTTGCGGAGTTGAAGGAAAAACTCAAAGAGGTGAAAAAAAAAGCTGGAAAAAAAATTTAAGCAGTTGGAGCAGAAAATACTAGGCAGCGGTGATTAAACAATGACATGTATGTGTTGAGCGTAGTAATGTATCTTTATATTTTCCGTATCATGTGTTTTCATTAGTTGTACTGAGTTTAAGTTATTTTAAGTTTCTTTATTTGTGTTGTAGTGTTAAAATAAAAAAAGGGGTAATAAAAACATAATGTGCATATTATGTAGCATAAAAAATTATTGTTATTATTTACATAATTTATTGTTTACATAAAATAAAAAAAATCAATGAGTCCCACAACATGTGTGCTTCAATTCAGTCACTGGCTTGAGACGCATCCCCTCGCACCTGGGTATACTATTAAGATCATCCTTATCACGTAGCCTCTTTATATGAGGATGCGTTGCACCATAATCGCTAGTAGAACTGGCAGGATCAGTACAAGGAGTACTCGGTCCGTCATCAACCTACAAAATAATTAGTAAGCTCAGTATATGAAAATATATATTAGTAATGTACCTGTTAAGTTAAAAATATTTTCTTACTATGGCCTCGTCGGGCTCCTGAATATAAGCATCCGTGGTGTCCTACTCAGCCACGCACAAAGTGGCCTCCGTGAGGGGTTGGGATGAAGCCTTAATAAGAAAATTATAAAGTTATTTATGGCGAATCACTGAGATAACAATAAATTATAATATAATAGAACTACAAAAATACATGTGCCTGTGATAGATCCACAATACCCGTCGACGATGAGCAAAAACTCAGCCGGCGCCCACCATCCACATCTCGGATCAGCCGATCCTCAATTGTGGTCTATGGGCCTGAAAAGAAATGCTCCCAATCTCTAATGAAGCTCATTCCCATGATCAACAATGGATCTGATGGGGTCATCTGCGATGCTGGCAGCTCCAACTGAAGGTTGTACGACGACATGGTGCTGGGAGGCTCGTCTTGCTAAGGAATGTATCCCGACAGATCAGCTCCAACATCCTCATCTGGTGCCTCAACAGGTGTCTCAATGCCCCTTTGCTGGGAACCTCCTCCTCGCCGGCCCCCACGACCTCGTGGGACACCCCTACCTCATGGGACAACCTTGCCTCATGAGGCACCCCTGCTTCGTACCCTCTGTCGTGCTACAGGCCTACCCCTATGGTAGTTCTCTAGCACCATATAAGCAGGGATGTTCTCTAAGAGCTCTCCCACTCTGGCTCGATGCAATGTTCGGGCAGCCAGCTCCATAAACTGCCGGCTATAGTCCTGCAAAGCAACCGCAAGATTGTCGGCATATTGCTTTATCTGTAGTCCAAACTGGTGGACTAAATGTAGACCAATAGCCTGCACAACATGTAAAAATATAAACTAAGGAACGTTATATCGTAGTTATCAGTAAGAATACCAAATAACATATCAGTGCCTCGTGCCTCCCAGCTTATGGAACGTATCGACCGCCAGCTCGATGGTTGGGGTTCCCAATGAAAAGTCGGGTAACATCGCGGTACCAGCACAGATACTCATGCTCAGCATCCTCCAGAGTCAGTGGAAGGGGGGGGGGAATCAACTCTAATTGCTGGTCCCAAGTAAAAATCTTATCCTGTAGCCATGCCAAATATGCGTCGTCCACCCTGTGACGATCATCCTGCTGGTAATGTGTGGCCTCCCAGGTGGGCGTTGTCGGTACAAGCTGCAGCCTTCCAATCTAGCAAAGTACCTGCTCGGTGGCATTATCCTTTACAATATCAAGGCATGACAACGGGACGGAAGAGGACCAAATATCATAATCGACCGAGCAATAATCGGGCAAGCCATCTATTAATGTGTTTCTATATGGCGTCCAGATGAACTATTAAGGAAGAACACAAAACGTCAGTATATGCAATTTTTGATTGAAGTAATGACAAGTAAACTTAGATATACATTTACCTGTGCGTCATCCAACAAATCTAATATATCCTTGCACAAGGAGAGATAATGTTGAGCCTCGTACTTGCGAGTATGTCCCTACCGGCGTACCCACCTACTATCTAGAGGGAGCAGCTCCGGATCTAACGGTGGTAGAGGTGGCTGCAACTACAGGAACCGTTTCCAGGCCCAAACTTAACATAGAAAAGTTGACTTAAAAGTTAAGATATATTTTTACTAGTTATGTTAAAATAAATAGAGTATTTGAATATGTTATCACCTGTAGTAGCGGCAAGAATCCAGCAATCTCACGCTGGGTGCCCATTTTCACCCAGCACATCCATCTGTACAAGTAGGTAAGAACAACAGAGCCCTAGTTGTACTGGGGTAAATCATCTAACAACTCAAGATAATGAAGAAATCTCAAGCTGACTAGTTTCCCCGAAGTATTCGGGAACAAGATCCCTCCAAACAACAGGAGTAGTAGCAACCTCGTATACCAGTCAACATGATCATCCGGTGTAGCGCCATCGATCTGAGGATGCAATAGCTCCAAGCACAGTAGAATAGTCGTCAATGAAAAACGACTGGTCCCATACAGTACAATCTCATCCTCCGTCCGAAAATTGGTGAGCCGCTACAACAAGTCCAAGAACTGTACACGTGTCATGTTTCTCATGCCTGCTGATAGAGAAACAACCAGTCCATCTACGGGCAGCCCATATAACACCTCCACGTCCTGCAGTATGATGGTGGTCTCGCTAATGGGCAGGTGGAATATGTGCGCGTCTTCGGTCGCCACAGATCTATAAGGGCCGTGATCAAAGACTTATCAAGCTGCGACCTCCCGATCTCAATCATCTTGTAAAAATCCGTGTCCCGCAGGCGCACAACTACACGGTCATGGAGAACTCTGACATGCAGAAAGTCACACATTGGCGCGGAGAGTATCGGTCAGTAACTCACTCTCCCATATGTGGGCGGACCGATGATCGCCTTGTAACAAGAGTAGCTCATCACTGTGGGGTCCGGGATGAATAGGCGGCACATCTATAATGTCTACTATAAATTAAACAACATTAATTACATGTTAGTTTTATAATTTTAAATGTTTGTTTGTAAATTAAATATTCACATATTTTGGAGCCCAGTAGCACCAATTTATTCTATGTGTTAGTTTTATTATTTTACATGTTAGTTTGTAAACTAAATATTCACATATGGGTTCCTGACTTGATATTTGGAGTCCAGTAGCACCAATTTATTCTATGTGTTACTTTTATTAATTTACATGCTAGTTTGTAAACTAAATATTCACATATGTGTCCCAGCCTCGATATTTGGAGTCCTGTAGCCACCAATTTATTCTATTTGTTAGTTTTATTATTTTAAATATTAGTTTGTAAATTAAATATTTAATTTTTATAATTAAATATTCACATATGGGTTCTAGGCTCCATATTTGGAGCCCAGTAGTACCAATTTATTCTATGTGTTAGTTTTATTATTTTACAAGTTAGTTTATAAATTAAATATTTAATTTTGATAATTAAATTTCACAAATGGGTTCCAGCCTCCATATTTGGAGCCCAATAGCATCAATTTATTCTATGTTTTAGTTTTATTATTTTACATGTTAGTTTATAAATTAAATATTTAATTTTTATAATTGAATATTCACAAAAGGGTTCCAGCCTCCATATTTGGAGCTCAGTAGCACTAATTTATCCTGAATTTTTCTATGTGTTAGTTTTCTAATTTTATATTTTAGTTTATAGTTTTATATATTTGTTTGTGAATTAAATATTTAATTTTTATAATTATAAAATATTTAATTATTAAAAATTCATATATAGATTCCAGGCTCCATATTTGCAGCCCACTAGCACCAAATATATGTTGATTTTAATTGGATAAAGTTTGTATTTGATCTATCAGTTATTTGGCGTATTTGTAAAAATACTTAAACTACAGGAAAACTACGCTAAAAGGAACTATATGTTATTACGCTAAAAGGCACTACATTATAATACGTTAAAAGATACTATATTTTACTACTCTAAAAGGCATTACATTTTACTACCCTAAAAGGCACTACATTTTACTACGCTAAAAGACATTACATTTTACTACCCTAAAATGCACTATATTACTAGTCTTTAAGCAAAAAAATAATTTAAACCAAACAAAACACAACAAATACATTGTAATCACAATATATATATATATATATATATATATATATATATATATATATATATATATATATATACTAATAATAATTTATTATCATTTTTATTAACAAATAGTTTCACAATTATATTGGATTGTTTTACAATATTAATATCTTAGTCCGGATAAAAATAATATACCAATTTAATCGCAAAAAAAAAATACAAAATAACATACAACACATTCAAAACTAGTAATATGCATTTTTTATACAAGTTTTAACAAAAACTAAGTTGAAATATCTCGATTTAAGATTTTTGGGAAGTTGAAGATTTAGCGATTTGAAGTCGAAACGAGCAACCCACAATGAAATATTGCCTTAACTAGGATATGAGACCGAGAATCTTTACTTTTTGTGGGACAAATAGGTCCACACGAGGTTTTTTGGTTGTTAATAGAGGGGGGACCTTTTTTTAAAAAAATTGAAGAAGAAGGAGCTGGGCAGAACGTGGAAAAATGGAAGGGATATAATACTCTTCTATATAAAATGCAGTATGTAACAACAATTTATATAAGTCGCGGTAACAGGCCGCATTTTATATAAAAGTTTTTTCAGCTCCCTATAAAACGCGGTTTGTTATCGCGATTTATATAAATCGCGGTTACATACCGCATTTTACCTTAATGTATCAAACGTCCGTTAAGGTAGAACGCGGTACTGTACTGCATTTTATATAGAAATGTAATTTTTTTACACTTAAAAATATATTTTGAGACAAAAAGAATCATATTTAGGTTCCAGACTCGGTGTTGTTAGGGGTGATGCTTGTGCTGATAGAACTCCTCCAAATGAGTTTGGGGTCGGTTATAATTGACCATGTTTCTCCATTTAAATTCATATCAGGTCAATATTATGCAAAATTAAAATTGGAAAAATTACTAGAAGTTCTTATATTTTCTACTAGCAAAAAATCTTCTGAAAAGGCTAAAAAACTCCTAGAAAATATTGGATCTAAAGTAAACATACTAACATGGCTAAAACATATACCCGAGTCTTGACTAATTGGTATCGCGTATGTTTTTTTATTCCATTGTACCATATTTTTTAGCTAAGTGTGTATGAATTTCAACTTATTCCATATTTGTCCTAATAGGAAAACATTTATTTAATGCGTTTGAGTCTCCAAAAGAATATATACATCTTCTGTGAAAAAAGTGATAACTTTTTCAGTATCCGCCTCAGTCTTAATTTGCGGAACTTTTAATTTCTATTTGCCATGTGGCTCTTTTGCTGATTTGGTTTCTCTCACCAACCTTTATTTTTGGTTGTAAATAGGAAAATTTTATTAGAAACTAAGTAGCTTTACATAGATCATTCCCAGCATTCCATTGGGATCGAAATTGAGAGATGTTACAAAAGTACAAGAATTATGAACTGCATTAATGTTCTCCATACTTGCTACCCTATTATAAGCTTCCTCTGTTATAAGTCTAAGGTAGGATTTACCAACAGCATCATCCTTCAATGTTGCCTCCATCGTTGGAGTCGGTGCATGATGGATAATTATTTTATTTATAATCCTAAGCTTTGTATTGTCCTTAGCCAAAAGATGAGCTACTGTCTACTGAATTTGCTTCTCGGAACTTATGTCTGAGCAATGAGATCACCAACTGTGCCATTGACCACCTGCATGAAGAGATAATATGGTTATAATTTGGTGATCGTTATTGAGAAGATTTATTACCTCTGTTGAGTCCGTTTCAATTTCAACAACTCTTTGACATGTTTCAAGTACAAGAAGCTCCGCCTGAGTGTTGCTAATGACATTAGTGAGCTTTTGGAACCCTACAATCCATTGTCCATGACTGTTTCGTATGACACCTCCTAAGCCACCAACGTTAATATTATTATTTTAAGCACTGTCACAGTTATGCTTGTAAGATCCCATGTTAGGCTTGTGCCAAATAATGGTGATGTTTATGACATTTAAGGAGGGCTGTTGGGTACCAGTGAGGTACTTGAACTCAGCAGCTTTGCTGAGGGTTTGTGTGACTGAGACATCTTTAAAAATATTATTAATATTATTATTATTGCGATTGAGCCATATTTTCCAAAGGCCGTAAGGATAGATATCCTCCCACTCTAGCGAGGAAAAAGATTTAGTAGGTTGCATGAGTCTAATAGAATCTAACCAGTGAATGTTAGATGAGTTTGAAGGGGAGATGCCTAACTTTTCCCAGAATCTTACAACTATGGGGCATGTTTTGAAGATGTGAGTGATATCTTCTTTATCTTTTCTACAGATTGGGCAAAGGTCGTCGATATTAAGGCCTATGCGAATGAGATAAGGCCTAGTGGAAAGCTTTTTATGATAGCAAAGCCAAAGAAAGAAACATATTTTCCTAGGGACCTTTAGTTTACAAATCTAATAGGAGGGGATCTTTAGGAGGTGTAGGAAGGCTTATGGCTAATTTAATACTAAAGATATCGCTAGTTATGGGACTCCAGTATGGCTTATCATTGGTGAGGCTTGAATTGTTTATATGGATGCTTTGTATGGCATCTTTGATAGTACTAGGGATGGAAAAAGACAAGTTATCAAAATTCCATTTGTGGTTGACTAAGATATCCCTTACTAATAAGCATTCTTCTTTAGAGGAGAGGGGACCTTGGATCAGAGTTCTAAGAGGGGGAGATTAGGAATCTACTTATTATCCCAAAGGTTAACCCTATCTCCATTACCTATATTCCATGCTAAGCCTTTATTACAAAAGCTCCAACCATGCACTATATTTTTCCATATAAAGGAGGAGTTCTTTGGTGATGCTTTATTGGAGTATTGGTTAATAAGAACCTTAGCCCAGGGGGAGCTCGTATTATTATATAGGCGCCATGTGAGGTTGTCTCGCAGAGACTTGTTTTTAATGTTGGCTTTGACTAAACCAATTCCCCCTATTTCCTTAGGAGTGGTAACCATATCCCAATTGATTAGGTGAAGACGTTTTGTATCTAGAGTAGTATCCCACAGGAGATTTCTTTGGATACGATCAATGTGTTTTAGGGTTTGTCTAGGTAATTGGAAAGATTGGATGATATGATTTGGGATATTGCTAAGAGTGGATTGTATTAGAGTTGCTCTGTTCGCTAGGTTTAGGCAATTTATTTTCCAGTTTGCAAGTTTAGAAATCATATTATCAAGAATGTAAAGGAAGTTCTTAGGTTTAGGAGCTTTATCAATTATCGGAAAACCTAGGTACTTGGAAAAATTTTTGCTAATAGAAATGTTTAGTACTTTGGAATTTTTTTCCTGGAGGGGTTGGGACAGTTAGTAGAAAAAAGGATCTTTGATTTTTTGTAATTTATTTTTTGTCCTGATAGATTACAAAAAGTAGATAGGGTATTCGAAACGGTGTCACAGGTTTTGTCATTAACTTTCGCCGTTAATGTAAAGTCGTCTGCAAAGAAAACATGAGATAGGCCTGGCCTTTTTGGATTTAATTTAATGGGGTCCCAATTAGCACAATCAACTTGGTGATTTATATATCTGGATACCATCTCAATGCAAATGACGAAAATATAAGGTGAAAGAGGATCACCTTGACGAATGCCTCTAGTAGGCTTGAAATAATTTGTGCACGCGCCGTAGATGAGAATGGCAATATTACTAGTGGTGATACAACTCATATGAGATTAGCGATTTTTGGGGTAAATTTGAAGCATACAAGAGTTTTGTAAATAAAAGACCATTCCAGATAATCGAAGGCTTTTTCTAAGTCTAATTTAATAATCATGTTAGCTTTAGACCCTTTCATTTTTTTGAATTTGTTGAGTACTTCCTGGATAATTATACTATTATCACACGCCATTCTATTTATAATAAAACTAGTTTGAAAGAGGCTTATGATATTAGAAAGGAAGGGTTTAATTCTGTTAGCAATTATTTTAGTAATTACTTTATAAATAGTATGGCAAAGGCCTATTGGGCAAATTTTTTTTAGAAGGTTAGCATTCGACACTTTTGGGATTAGGCAGAGATGAGTATAATTAAGAGGTCCTGGAATTTTTGCGTATGGAAAATATCCTTTACATAATTTATAACAGAATTCCCTAGCACTAACCAAAATTTTTGATAAAAAAGGATGAATCCATCGGGACCTGAGGATTTTATGGGTTTAAAGGAGAAGATAGCATTTGAGATTTCTTGGCTAGCAACAGGCGTATCAAGAAAGTTTAGGTACAGATTATCAAAAGACTTTAGGGAATTGATGATATCTGCCCTATTAGAGAATGTGAGAGAGGTGGTAAAAATGCTCTTAAAAAATTGAGTGTGTTATTGAAAATTTCGGAGGGATCATCAATCAAGTTTCCATCCTTATTTTTAAAATAAGAAATTTTATTGCTTCTTCTATGGATTAAGGTCGTGATGTGAAAAAATTTTGTGTTGGCCTCACCGTTATTTAGCCAATTAATTCTTGACCTAAGTTTCCAAAAATCCTCTTCCATTATAAGAACATCATTATACTCTTTCATAAGCTGATTTTCAAGATTGAGGAGGAAATAGTTATCTGGGTAGTCATAGGAATTTTGAATACCTTTAATTCTAGACAAAAGAATTCTCTTTTTCTTAAAAATACTTTCAAAGACCTCTTTGTTCCACTTAGTTGCTTCTAGTTTAGAAATTGGCAGAGCGTCTTGAAGATCTATTATACCAATAATTTTTACAAGATTGGAAAATTGGGGGTGAGAACACCACATAGTTTCAAGCCGGAAAGACCTGGAGTTTTGAGGGCTGAATTTTGGGTTAAGCCTTATTAGGAGAGAGTTATGGTCACTATATGTTCTAGGCAAGTGGTCCACTATTGCATTTGGGTATTGGTTGATCCAACCCTCGTTTACAAAATATCTATCTAGACGTTCCATTATAAGGCCCTTACTTCTTTTCCTGTAATTAGTTCAGGTATATTTAGGACCCTTAAAACCTAGGTAGAAAAGATCACAACCTTTAACCAAATTCCATAGCTTGGTGGTTTTATTAAAGTTGACTGGGTGACCTCCCTATTTTTCCTCTGATGAGAAAACATCATTGAAGTCGCCTATAACTAGCCAATGGACTTTATACTTTTCATAGACAGTATTAAGGTTATACCATATTAAGTTACATTTATAAATGTTAGTACTAGCATAGATTGTACTCAAAAGACAAGGTTTTTGATTGGGAAGCACCTTGATCATCGCATGTATTTCCTGATCTTCTCTGACTACCTTATCTACTGTAATCATGTTGTGCAACCACATGATAGCAATCCTTCTTGAACGACCAAAAGAAGGAACCCCTACCAATTTAGAGAAGTTTAATTCATGTTGGATAGAAACATGATCATGCATGCGAGTTTCTAATAGAGCCACCATACAGGGCCTATGGGTATCAATGATATCCCTAAAGTTCCTACGAAAATTGGCATTGTCATCCCACTCACATTCCAAACTATGATGTGAATTAGATGTGTTATTTGTAAAGGCTGCTTGTTTTGGTTCCCCTGGTTCTCCTCCAAACGTAAAGGTGGTCTGTCTCTCATAGAGGGCTTGAGCACCACTGTATATTTTCCTGCTGCAGGATTTAGTAGAGGCCTTATGTCCATTGAGCATTTGAACAATGTTGCTGGGCAACAGATGATAGATTTCTTGTCTTGCCTCTCTTTGTAGAGCAATATTGCTATTTCTCTGAGGCTTTTGAACTCTATTCGAGATTACCTTAAAGGCCTTGCTACTGCCTCCACTTGCTCTGGAAATGGATTTATCATGTTTTGTACGTTGGGAGGTGGATGTACATCCATTGGAGCTGGATTTTCCTGATTCCGGGGCATCACAGGATTGTTCACCTGTTGAACCTGGTCTACTACTTGCTAGGCTAGAAAGATTGGATTCACTTGATTTTGGGGTGGAAAGAAGGGCAGATTTTGTAGAGGTTGAATCCCATAAGCTGGGTTGAAGTGAGCAAGAAGAATCCAATGGGCTTGCATGGCTTAGATTAGAGCTGGAGAGGCATTAGGTGTGATTGGATTCAAGATATTGGTCAGCCAAGTTTGGTTGACATAATTGTTCGTTGCTAGTTGCATGCCTCCATGACTAATTAGGCTAGGAATTTGGAGTTCTGGAGGATTATGACAACCTCTTGACCTTTTATATCTAGATTGAAGGATGCTGCAGCATGTCCCAGAATTCCCCTCTCCAACCAAGATTGAGGTTGATGATTCATTGGGAATGGGATGGTTGAATATATGGGAGGCTTATTGTGAGGTGGAAGAGGGGGAAAGTTGTCCATTTGAGGGTGATTTAGGCGTGGAAGTCTGAGAAGGATTGTTCTTCTTTGAAGAAGTAGTGGTAGACAAGGAATTATAAGTGTGTAGGGAGTTTAAGAAGTCGGAGGCTTTGTAGGGCACTTGAGTAGTAGTATCTTGGGAGATAGATATGGCAGATTTACTATGGATTTGCATAGATTCTGAATGGGTTTTCGTAAGGCTTATAACCTTTGAAAGATTAGGAAGGTCTTTTTCCATTTGTTGAGAAGAGGAATAAAGGTTTTGCTTGGGTTGTTAACCAGTTGTTTACTATCAAAACAGTGGGTAATGGATGATTTGGAGAGATTGTGGGCAGCCAAGTGGATAACAATTTTTTTAATGTTATCCTTTGCCACGTGGAGATGTATTCACTTCCATGCAAACCATATTTTGCATAGAGAATATCGAAGAATTGTTTTGTCTGTTTTGGCTTACTCCATTGTTTTGCATAATAGAAGTATGTGTCAGGATATTTATATCCGGCGTGTCTAAAATATCAAATTTATTTTCTATGTCTAATTTAAAAAATTTTAGTAGGAGGCGTAGGGTTATTCCTGAGGAGATTTTCTCTTTGTAGATAAGTTTTTGAGTATTGATAAATTTTCCAGTTGTGGCATCAAATACTTTTGCCTTGATTCCAAAGACATCCATATTGTCAGCTTTCTTCGTGGAAGCTTTTGAGTGAAGGTTGTCTTTAGTGTGATGATCTTTTTGTTTGGAGAAGGAAACTACCTTCCATTGGTCCTCCTCGATTAGGTTTGAGGGATCCCCTGTAGATTTAGGAGAATTAATATTGGTGGGAGGATCTTTACAGACGTTTCCACAGTTGGGCTTAATGTGACCTAATCTACCGCATCTTTTGCAGAGAAAATTTTCTCCCTCACAATGAATAGGTTTCTTATGAGAACCTATATAGATGAAAGGGCGGACCAGGTGTTCTAGGGGTAATTCAACACATAATCTAGCATATCTACTCCTTAAAGTAGCAGATGTGCAAGCATCAATTTTTTAAGAGCTTGCCAATTTTATTACCAATCTTTGTAAGAATGGTACTATCATAAAACTCCGTAGGGAGTTGGGGTAGTCTTAACAAAACAACATAAATGTTTAATTTTTTGTTAGAATCAACAAAATGAGGAATTCATTTTTTAATTGACAGATAATGATGTGGCATTCATGGTCGACAAGCGGGTGTTTCTTTGGTATCGCCTATGAAGGGTATGATGAGATTTAGAAAGAAGGGCAAGCTTAGCCCTAGATTCATTAGCCCATTTGAGATTCTTGATCGAGCGGGAGAGGTGGTTTATAGACTTGCATTGCCGCCGAGTTTATCAACTGTGTATCCAGTATTTCATGTGTCCATGCTTCAGAAGTACACGTTGATCCATCCCACGTGTTAGGCTTCAGCACTGTCTAGTTGGACAAGGACTTGTCCTATGAGGAGGAGTTGGTAGCTATTCTAGACTGGCAGATTCGTAAGTTGAGATCGAAGAGTTTCCCTTCTGTTCGTGTTCAGTGGATAGGTCAGCCTGTTGACGCATCAACCTGGGAGTCCGAGTCTGATATGCGGATCTGTTATCTCCATTTTTTCTCCAACTCAGGTACTTTCTTCTCATGTCCGTTCGAGGACGAACGATTTTTTTAGGGGTGGAGAATGTGATGACCTTGTTTTGAAAATAAATTATGTGTTCTGAGTCCTTAAAACCTCCTTTTTGTCTCACCTTGATTTATGTGAGAAGTCTGGACGTGTATCTGGAAAGCCATTATGTGAAAATCTGTAAAACATAATAAATTTTGCTTTTAAAATGAATTTAAGTTAACTTCGGTCAATATTTTAGGTAAATGCACCCCGACCCTTTGATTCGACAGTCTTGCAGGGTCTGTAGGAAAATATGAGACTTGGACGTATGCCCGGAATTGAATTTCGAGGTCTTAAGCCCGAGAAATGAATTTTTGAAGAAGTTTTTTTAGCTGAAATTTTAAGAGTTTTTAGAAATTTGATTATATTGGAATGTGATGATATCGGGCCCGTATTCTAGTTTAGGAGCCCGGTACAGGTCTTATATGGTTTGAGTTTGTAAAATTTGGTAAGAAACGGACTTGATATGACATGAATCGGACCTTCGGTTGTTAAAATTTAAACATAAGAGTTCATGAGATTTTTCTTTGATTTTGATGCTAAATTCATAGTTATTGATGTTACTTTGATGATTTGAGCGCACGAGCAAGTTCGTATGATGTTTTTGGACTTGCATGCATGTTTGGTTTGGAGCCTCAAGGGCTCGAATGAGTTTTGGATAGGACATAGAGTGAAATTGGACTTAGGAGAATTGCTGGTGTGTTGCAGGTGTGTAGCAGGCCTCTGATCTCACATTTACAAGATCAGGCATCATAATTGCGATGTAAGCAGGGTTCGCAAATACGATAATTATGTCGCAAATGCAAAGACCCCATGGCCGACATTACCTCGTAAATGCAAGAACTTCGCAAATGCGAAGTCTTCAGTATGTGTGAGGAGTCGCAAATGCGACACCCTTATCGCAATTGCGAGACAACAGCTTCGCAAATGCGAAGAAAACAGGAATCCTCAGAGTTTGCAATTGCGAACCCCTAATTGCAAATACGAAGAAAGCAGGTTTCTTAAGGGTTCGCAATTGCGACATTAGAGACCTGCTAAAATGAATTTCAGACGGGATTTCAACCATTTTTTACAACCTTTTCAAAACTTAAACTCTCTTGGGCGATTTTCTAAAGAAAAGTTCTTCTCCAAATCTATTGTAAGTCATTTCTAACTCATTTTCTTTAATCTATAACATCTTTTCACATGATTTCAATCCAAAATCAAGGGTTTTTTGGGTACAACTTATGATTTTGAAATTTTTGGGATTTGGACCTCGATTTGAGGTCCGATTTCAAAATAAATTATATTTTTGAGTTCGTGAGTGAATGGGTAATTGATTTTTGGTTCGATCCTCGAGTTTTGACCATGTGGGCTCGGGGTTGATTTTTAACTTTTTGGGAAAATCATTGGAAAACTTATTTTTGTACATTAGAATTGATTCATTTAGCATTTATTAGTATAGTTGTAACTTATGGCTAGATACAAGCGAATTGGTGGTGGAACTAAGAGGTAAAGCAATAGTTGGGGCTTGAATTGTGTTCATGGCATCAAGGTAAGTGTTTGATCTAACCTTAGCTTGAGGGATTAGGAGTCGTGACTTATTTTCTATGTGCTAGTTATTGTGTACGACGTATAGCCATGGTGACGAGTATCTATATGTTGGTGTCAAGCATGCCCGTGAGTCTTATACTATGATTAATGTGACTCCGTTTCGTATTGTTCATACTTTATATGATGATTTCTATTGCTGAACAAGGCTTGTGAAAGTATTATTGGTAATTGAACATTGAAGGCGGCTCAAGTTGTAAAAATGATTTGTAGAAATATTATTGGCAATTGAACATTGTAGAGTATTTGCTCAAGTTGGGAATTGAGTTGTGAAGTAAACGTGGAAAAGAGAAGAGGTTTATGATATTGTCTCCCTTGCCGGGATATAATTACTTTTGATATTATTTTCCCTTGCCGGGATATTGTTGTTATACTATTGTTCCCTTTCCAGGATTTTATTGTGATTTTATTTATTCCCTTGCCCTTATTGCTTTGTGATTGTTGTTTGGGTAAGGAAGAGTGTTAAAGCACGAAGGGTGATGCCATACATGATATTTGTGAGAGAGTGTTAAAGTACGAAGGGTGCTGCCGTGCCGCACGATGTACAATTCCATGCCATGATATGAGTGATAATGCACGAAGGATCATTCCATGCTATGATTATGTGAGGTAAAAGAACGAAGGGTGATGCCGTGCCGTGCCGATTATATTGATTTTTATGGTGAGGACGAGAGTAAAAGCACGAAGGGTGATGTCGTTCACTTGTCCATTATTTTCCCAAATCTTACTGATAATTGAGTTATGGTGTTCTTTACGTTTATTTATTGGTTTCATGTTGTTACTTAATTTTATTGTGATGTTATTGATTCCCTTGCCCAAATTGCTTTGGGATTTTTGCTTGGGTGAGGAAGAATGTAAGGCACGAAGGGTGATGCCGTACATAATTTTGAGAGTGTAAAGCAGGAAGGGTGATACCGTGCACTTGCATTTGATTTCCTGATTCTTGTTGATAATCTAGTTATAGTGTTCTTTACATTTATCTATTGGTTTTCTGTTGTTACTTGATAGTTTGTCGCAGAATGTTTCTCCTTTCCATCTTTTACTGTTAGTTTCTGTCAATATTACTGTCTGTATATGATATATCTGCACATGTTTACTTGGTAGTCTTGTCCTAGCCTCATCACTACTTTGCCGAGGTTAGGCTAGGCATTTACCAGCACATATGATCGGTTGTGCTGATACTACACTCTGCACTGTGTGCAGATCCCGGTGATATAGCTTTTGGACCACATCGAGGGTGCGGCCTTCAGTCCAGTGGCGGAGACCCGAGGTAGTCCTGTAGGCGTTCCCAGGAATTAGCGTCTCCTTCTATCATTTCCTTTCTGTTTTTACTTATTCAGAGACAAATTCGTATATTTCTATTCAAACTTTATTTGTTGTTCTCATAGATGGTCCGTGAAATTGTGACACCAAATTCTGGGTAGAGTTGTACTTAGACTTCCGCAGTTTGTATTAATCTAAATTATCAATTTTTGTCTTCCACACTTTTTTTTTTATTAATATTTCCGCTATTTTTATTATGTTGTTTGGAATTGCTAAGGGAAAAAAATGAAAATGGTTAAATAATTGGAATAATTGGCTTGCCTAGCTTTCACTAGTAGGCTCCATCACTTTAACGACCCAACTGGTCATTTTACCTTTTAGAACCCCGTTCCCCTAAACAAAACCTCCCATACTTGATTTAATTAATTTACGACTTGCAGGGGCGATTGGTTCGATAATTGGAAGGGTTTTGAGTAAAAATATGCCCATTTGCTTCTTTAAGATTTTTTTAAAAGACCAAGTTTGAATTCGGTCAACTTTTTGGGAAACCGGATCCAGATTCATGATTTGACAATTTCGGAGGGTCCGTAAAAAAATATGGAACCTAGATTTATGACCGGAATCAAATTTTGACCTACCTAGCCCGAGTAATGATCTTTTATTTAAAATTATTTAATTGAAGTTTTAAAGAATTAAAGAAACTAAGTAATCATTGATTCCCTAGGTATCGGGCTCGAATTTTGGTTTCGAAGCTTGGTACAGGTCCGTAATGTTGTTTAAGACTTGCCCGTAAAATTTGGTGCTAATCCGAGTAGTTTAAGGGTGTTTTGACCCGTTAGAGGTGAATTAAGAACTTGAAGTTCAATAGTTTGATTCATTTGGTTTTAGGGGGTAATTCCTAGATTTACCGTTGCTTTAAGTGTTCTGAGGGTTCGAGTAGGTCCACCTTGTGATTTCAGACTTGTCAGTATATTCGGGCGGGGCTCTGGAGCCCCGAGCGTCAAACGAGTGAGGTTCGAGCGAAGTAGGAAATTTAAGAAAAGCAACTGAAAGTTGCTGCTTCTGTCATAACCGCATCTGCGGTTCTTGGACCGCAGAAGCGATACCGCAGATGTAGTCAATCCATTGCAGAAGCGAAAAGGGGCCAGGCCAAGGGAAACCACAGAAGCGGCCCAGAGACCGCAAAAGTGGTTCCGCTTAAGTGACCTCTAGACCGCAGAAGCAGTCCAGCCACATTAGGCCCAAGCCGCAGAAGCAGCCCAAAAACCGCAGAAGCGGTTATGCATATGCGGGCCTCAGACTGTAGAAGCGGTCCATCCGCTTTTGCCCAGTTCTGCAGATGCGGCTCCCTTTTCGCAGGTGCGGGACCGCAGAAGCGAAAATTGCTGGGTAGTAGGCTTCATTTAATTCGAACTCAAACACCATTTTATCATTTTACACTCAACCTTGGGGCAATTTTGGGGCTCTTGAGAGAAGGGTTCAACTTAGCATTTCATGGTAAGTTATTTCCACTCATTTTTAGTTTAAATACATGTATATTAGGTAGATTAAACACTAAAAATTAGATAAAATCAAAGGGGCTAGAGCTAGACCTAGGGTTTTAATAAAACTAAGATTTAAGCAAGAAGTTTGTTATGAAATGGACTAGAAATCATATATTATTGATCCTTAGGTTGTAGAGAACAAATTCCTTCAAAAAAATCTCGGAATCCGGGCACGTGGGCCCAAGGTCGAAATTTAGAAAACTTGTGGGAAAGGCTGGGAAATTACTTAAATAGTTAGAATTCGACCTTGCAAGCCTTTATTGACTAGTTCTTACTTTATTTAACTAGTTTGTGCTCGTTCGGCTATGAATTGAGGGTTGGGCTTGTTCTTGATATTGGAAGTGCTCTTCGGAGCAAGGTGAGTCTCCTTTCTAATCTTGTAAGAGAGAGTTGTCCCCACTAGGTGTAATAACTGAGTAATTGTGCTAAATGCAGGGGCTACGCACGCACTAGGTGACGAGAGTCCGTGCGTAGCTACTATAATATCAATTATTTATGTAGTTTAGGACCCACATCATGCCTAATTTGGGGGTATCTCTTATTTAATTGCCACTATGATCATTCATGATATGCTATAAACTTAAGGGAAATATGAAGTGAACATGTGAACTTGTTAAGCCTTGGTAAGAGCTTACTTGTATATGTATGAGCCTTCGTGTGCATTCTTGATGTTTTCTTGACATTTATGGATCGGGCCGATCGCCTCGGTGAGAATAGATGCATCTATAGTTCGTGCCGTTCGACCCTCGACAATGCATAATTTATTTTTGGTTGGAGTGGGTCGTCGACCTCGGTATGGTTGCGCATGATGTATTTATATGTGCTAAAGCTTAGACATGACCTGCTTACTTGATAAGTATTTGAACTTTAAATGACAACTGAAATAAGGTCAAGAACCTGATTATTATTTTTCCTTATTACTTGTTAATTATTGGAGATTTTTATTCTTAGCATATCACCTTATCATGATATTATATTGACCCTATTAAGTATCAAGTCGACCTTTCGTCTCTACTTCTTCGAGATTAGACGGGATACTCACTGGGTACATATTGTTTATATACTTATACTACGCTTCTGTACTTAATTCTACAGGGTCTGAGGCAGATAATCTGGTTACCAGTTCGGTGCGCGCCCTTGATTTTGCGGCAGAGACTTCCACGGTGAGCTGCTTCCTTCCTACGCCGTTCAGCAGCCATATGGAGTCTTCCTTTACTTTTGCTGTCTTTTCCTTATCTCGGACAGTAGGATAGAGATATTTCTTTTGTATATTCTACTAGATGCTCGTACTTATGATACCAGGACTTGGCACACACTTTGGTAGACTAGTTTTTGGGGTTGTATTATTATGTTATTTATTTTATCTATCCCTTTCGGGTTTCGATTTCAAATTTGGATAATTATTTCACTTAAATTCCGCTAAGAATAACATAAAGAGATAGAAATGTTCCGCAATCTCTTACCTGGCAATGGTGTCTGGCGCCATAATGACCTGTGGTGGAAATGGTTCGTGACAACATGGCATCAGAGCACTAGGTTCACGTAGGTCTCACGAGTTATGGGAAAACCTGATAGAGTCTTGTTGATCGGTACAGAGATGTCTGTATTTATCTTCGGGAGGCTATAGGGTATTAGGAAAGACTAATCTTTATTCATTTCATGTCATGCAATGCTTAGTGTACTAAATTTCCCTCTTCTATTCTCTCACAGATGGTAAGGACTCGCACCACTGACGTTCCGGACCGGGAGGAGCTGTCCCCCCGTTGCTAGAGGCCGAGGTAGAGGCCGGGGGAGGGCACCGACTCATGGTAGGGGACGAAGGCGACCCAGAGCCATTCCAGTTGCACCACCAGCAGATCCGATGGAGGATCCTATTATTGAGGAGCAGGGCAAGGTGCTCGCAACTGAGCCTACCCCGCAAATTTCATGACAGCATCGGGATTTCAGGAGGTCATGGGCTGCATGCTACGGTTCATGGACACTATGATTCAGGCTAGTTTATTTCCAGCAGACCCAGCTACTTCACAGGTAGGAGGGGGAGCCCAGATCCCTACTGCTCAGGCTCGAGGTCACGCAACCACAGTGTATCATAATCCGGGTGCACTACCCACAAGTGGGGCTCAGCCAGTTGCTGTAGTGGCACCCCAGCCCAGCCCAACTGTGGATGGTAATCCATAAAAGTTATTGGATAGATGGACCAGGCTTCATCTTCCCATCTCCGGGGGTGAGCGTTATGAGGATGCCCAGGATTTCATAGACAGGTGCAGGGACAGACTGCACAACATGAGGATATTAGATTCGTATGGAGTTGACTTCACTACTTTTTAGCTTGAGGGTAGGGCATGTAGATGGTGACAGTCCCATGTTCTTGGCAGGCCAGCAGGTTCTCCTCCCCTCACTTGGGGTCAGTTCACTCAGTTATTCCTGGATCGATACATTCCGCCCTCTGAGAGGGAAGAGCTACAGTATCAGTTTGAGCACCTAGAGCAGGGTCAGATGTCAGTGACCGACTATGAGGTGAGGTTCTTTGAGTTTTCTCGCCATGCACTTATGATACTTCCCACAGAGGCAAAGAGAGTGCAGAGGTTTGTTGCGGGGTTACATCCCACCATCCGATCTGGTATGGCTCGAGAGGTAGAGATGGGTACAGGGTACCAGCTAGTGGTTGAGATTGCACGTAGGATTGAGGGTTATCGTCTGAGGGGTAGAGAGCAGATGCAGCAGGATAAGAGGGCTAGATTCTCCGGAGAGTTCAGAGGCACCCCAGCTAGGGGTAGAGGTCAGTTTGGTAGGGGTCAGTCCAGCAGGCCCCCAGTTTCAGCACCACCACCTGCTCGGGGTGCTCCCACGTGCTCCTATTTTAGCGCTATGCCGGAGAGTTCTTATCGCCTGCCAACTATTCAGGGCTCCTTCAGTGGGTATTCAGGTCCTCCAGATTCTTCCAGTCCTCATTTTAGTGCTATGACGGAGGGTTCATACCGTCCACTAGCTATTCAGGCTTCTTCCAGTGGATCTTCAGGTTATCAGAGTCAGCCCTCGGGGCAGCAGGTCACCGCACCGCGGAGTTGTTTTGAGTGCGGGGATCCTGGTCACATGAGGAGGCATTGCCCCAGACTTCGGGGCAAGGCCGTGCAGCAGAGTCAGCAGGCCATGATTCCAGCATCAGCTACCCAACTACCTAGAGGTGGAGGGCAGATAGGTAGAGGCCGTCCTAGAGGTGGAGGCCAGATAAGGAGAGGTTATCCAGCTACTACTCAGTCAGGTGGAGGCTAGACAACCGGCGCTCCAGCTAGATTCTATGCTCTTTCGTCCAGGCCAGGTGCATTGGCCTCAGATGCCGTCATCACAGCTATTATTTCTGTTAATGGCAGAGATGCTTTAGTATTATTTGATCCAGGGTCTACCTACTCATATGTGTCACCTCTGTTTGCTCGTTTCCTAGTTACTTCTCCTGAGCCTTTGGGCACTCCTGTTCATGTATCCACTCCTGTGGGTGATTCTGTGGTTGTGGATCGGATCTACCTATCCTGTATGGTCACTTTCTGTGGTTTCGAGACTAGAGCAGATCTTATATTGCTTGATATGATTGATTTTACGGTCATCCTGGGCATATATTGGTTATCTCCATATCACGCCGTCCTTGATTGCCATGCCAAGACTGTGTCACTAGTGATACCAGGATCGCCGAGATTGGAGCGGAAGGGTTCTACAGCTGATATGCCTAGCAGGGTTATTTCCTTCCTGAAGGCTCGACACTTGGTTGAGAAGGGGTGTTTGGCCTATCTAGCTTATGTATGAGACTTAACCGCAGAGTTTCCGACGATTGATTTAGTGCAGTGTTCCGAGAGTTTGCCGATGTTTTTCCTTCTGATCTTCCTGGCATGCCTCCGGATTGTGATATTGATTTCTGTATCGACTTAGCTCCAGGAACTCAGCCTATATCTATTCCACCATACTGTATGGCTCCTAAGAAGTTGAAAGAGTTGAAGGAACAGCTGGAGGAGTTGTTAGCAAAGGGGTTTGTCAGGCCCAGTGTATCACCTTGGGCGCACCAGTGCTATTTGTGAAGAAGAAGGATGGGACCATGCGGATGTTCATTGATTACCGCCAGTTGAACAAGGTCACCATCAAGAACAAGTACCCGTTGCCTCGTATTGATGATTTATTCGACCAGTTGCAGGGAGCTAGAGTGTTCTCTAAGATTGACCTGAGGTCAGGGTATCATCAACTGATGATTCGGGACTCAGATGTTTCGAAGACTGCATTCAGGACTAGATATGGCCACTATGAGTTTCTGGTGATGTCTTTCGGCTTGACTAATGCCCCAGCAACATTTATGGATCTGATGAACCGGGTATTCAGGCCTTTTATTGATTCCTTTGTTATCGTCTTCATTGACGACATCTTGATATACTCACGCAGCCTGGGGGAGCACGAGCAGCATTTGAGAGTAGTGCTCCAGACCCTTCGAGAACAGAAGCTATATGCCAAGTTCTCCAAGTGTGAGTTTTAGCTTGAGTCAGTGGCATTCTTGGGGCATGTTGTGTCAGGAGAGGGTATTAAGGTGGATCCCAAGAAGATCGAGGCATTTCAGAGTTGGCCACGTCTTACTTCAGCGACCAAGATCAGGAGTTTTTTGGGATTAGCAGGTTATTATCGGCAATTTGTGTAGGGATTTTCATCCATTGCATCACCTTTGACCAGATTGACCCAGAAGGGTTCCCCATTCCTGTTGTTTACATTGGTAGTTAACCACTGCACCTCAGCTTCCCAGTTTTCAACCTTTCTCTGGTATTTTAACCATTTTAGCATTCCTTTCCATAAGCTCTGTGAATATGGACACTCGAAATACAAGTGATCGTGTGTCACTTCTATGTCATCTCCACACAGTACACAAGAATCAGTCACCTGAATTCCCCACTTTGCTAGTCTGTCAACTGTAGCCAACCTTCTTTGTATTTCCATCCATAAAATGAATTGCTGCTTTGGTAGTATTCCAGTTAACATGACTAATGCTTTCCTGTGTACTTTGGGGTACCTTGGAGTAGCATGAAGAAAATCCTTCTGAATGCTGAATCTCCCATTCTGAACAAAGGATTCAATAGTTGTTATGTCTGTAGCCCACCATTCTCTTGCTGTAAATAGTTTCCTTACTAGCCAACTAGCCTGCTTTGGAACCTCCTATATTGATGACATTCTGCTTTATGTAGTGGAAATGTATCCATCTAATCCAAAGCATGTCTTTCTGAACCATTATAGCCTAGAGGAGTTTAGTCAAAGCAACTTTGTTCCATCTCTCATAGTTGATAATGTTTAGACCCCCAACAGCTTTTGGTTTAGACAATGTTTCCCGTGCTATAGGAGCTCTGTGAGTATTTTCATGACTACCAGTCCACAAATAGTTCCTGCATATACCACTAACAAGTTTAATAACTTTCTTTGGAATAAGGAATACTTGAGCCCAGTAGGTATGTATTTCAAACAGGACACTCTTAATGAGTTGTAGTCTTCCAGCATAGGAGAAGAACTTTAATATCCAGTTTCTTATTCTATCCACAATCTTCTCAAATAATGGCATGCACTGATGAATAGTAATTTTCCTTGAGGACAAAGTAACTCCTAAGTATTTGAATGGGATGTTCCTGCTGATAGTTGAGGTTCTGTTAATATTCTGTCTTTGAATTCCACAGGCACACCTGCTATATATAATGAGCTCTTTTCCAAGTTTGCTTGTAGACCTGAGACCTTAGAGAAGTGATAAAAAACTTTCATCATTAACTTCATTGATACCTTATCTGCTCTACAATACACCAGTAAGTCATTTGCAAAGCAGATATGAATGACTTGCAGTTTAGCACTTTTAGGATGAAAGTTAAAGTCTGGGTTCTGAGTCAGTGTCTTCAGAGATCTGTTTAGGTACTCCATTGCTAATACAAACAAGTACGGAGACATAGGGTCCCTGTGCCTTAGTCCTTTTCTTGATGCAAATTTATCAGTTAGTCCACCATTTAGTAGTAGAGTATAGCTGACTGTAGATACACATTCCATGATTAGTGCTACCATCTTGTGTGGTATCCCAAACTCAAGCAGTACTGCTTTCAAAAAGCTCCATTCAACCGAATCATATACTTTTCTGATGTCTATTTTGATCATACATCTAGGAGAGAATGCTTTTTGAGAGTACCCTTTAATGAATTCATGAGCCATTATGACATTGACGAGTATATGTCTCCCTTCTATGAAAGGCAGACTGAGAGGGTCCAGCCAATAAATCTATAACTAGTTTAAGCCTATTTGTCAGTATCTTAGCAATAATCTTGTACATTGTTGAACAACATGCAATAGGCCTAAATTCCTTCATATAGCAAGGATATTTCACCTTTGGAATCAATGTAACAGGTGCATTTAATTTCTTTCAATAGTCTGCCAGTTTGAAAGAATTGTTGTACTGCTTCTATGACCTCCTTTCCAATGATGGGCCAATATTCTTTAAAGAACTCAGCAGGATCCATCCATACCTGGTGCCTTGTCATTAGGTAGATTCTTCATAGTATGACAAATTTCCTCAGTTGTTACTACTTGTAATAGTTGTTGCTGCTGATTCAGTGTTAGACAAGGGCCATTCCTTGCTATGTTGACATCAATTCCTGGTAGTTCATCTGTTGCTGTCCCCAATAGTTGCTGAAAGAACTGAATGAATTCTCTCTGAATTTTCCTTGGCTCAGTAATCTTCATCCATTGTTCATTATAGATGCAACTCACCTTATTTCTTGCTTGTTTGGCCCTCATATAAGCATGAAAATATTTGGTGTTGCAGTCTCCCAGTTAGATCTATGTTGCTTTTGACTTCTGCCTCATAATTTGCTCCTGAATTGCTTCCCATTTTTCTTTGCTTTCTAAGGTCTTTCTTTCTTCTTCTATCAGCAGTTTGTTGAAATAGTCATCATTGAGCTTTCCCTGTATCTCCTTCATTATTTCTCTCAATTGTATCAGCTTTTGATCAACTGAGGAATGTTCCTATTGAATATCCCTTATTTGTTGCTCAATAAGCTTCAGCTTTTTCCATACAGAATATATTGCATATCCTTGAATCTTTTGATTCCAAGTGTTCTGGACTACTTCCTTGTACTCACTTTGTTGCATCACTGATGTTGGTATCCTATAAGGTCTTTTTACTTTAACCTTTACGACCTCAGTATTTATTATTATAGGGGTATGATCTGAACATCTTGGAAGCATGTATATTGCCTCTACCCCATTATAAGCATCGAACCAATCAGCATTCCCAAAAGCCCAATTTATGTGACTGTATATTCTAATTTCTGCATCCCCTTTATTGCCCCATGAAAATCTTCTACCTCTTTTTGTGATTTGCCCCACTCCAATATCATCAAGATAGTTTTGAAAATTAATCATTTCTGTTTGACGAACTGAAATTCCATTCACCTTATCATCCACATTTAGCATTCTGTTGAAGTCTCCTATTATGAGCTAAGGTCCATTAGTTTGCATGTTTCTCAAGCTTTTGCATAGTGGAACTATGTGTTCAACACTGTGTAGGCCATACACAAATATTATGCAACTGGTAAATGATGAATTTTTGTCCTTCACTAGATAGTGAACCAGCTGGTCAGTGCTCTCCAGAACTGTTACACGGACATTTGCTTCTTTCCACAGTAACCATATTCTATCATTAGGTGCATAATCATAATTGTCTTTGATTGCTAGTCTACACCCATCTTCCTCTGGATATTCTTTGACATGTGTTGTTTAACTCTAGTCTCCAAACAAGCTATCATATCTACTTTATTTATCAGCAAGAACTTCTTTAGTTCATAGGAAAACTTCTCTTGTTAGCCCTGAATTAATTCAACACCATCCATTTAGAAAAAAAATAATAATATTCATATTATAGAAAAATACTAAATGAAATAAAATAAAATAAAATATTGTAGAACAAAAACACTAATATATAAAGAGGAAAATATATATAATGTGATTTTATCCACACTTAAAATTTATTTGATAAAATTAAGCAAAACAAATACACGAAAATATTATTGATAAATTTAAATGTAGAAATAATTTGAGAAAGTCATACATAATAAAGTCAAGTTAAATTTCAAGATTAATACAAAGTTATGTTCATTGTATTATATTAAAAATTCATAATGTCAATTTAATAATATTAAGTAATGAATAATAAAATTAGATAAGAAAGGAACAATAAATAAATAAAATATAAATTTATGGAAAAATATAAAATATAAAACTTATAATTAGAATTATGATGAGAAAAGTCGTACATATACACATAACTAAAATCATTCAAAACAAATAGCAATAAAGGAAGAATACTTAAAAGAAAGAATTTTAAGTGATAGCGTAAAAAGACATATACTACTTAAATTTCTCACGTAGAAAATTTTAGTTAATAAATAGAAATCATAACTTTATAATATAAAACATAAAAATATAAAGATATTATAAGTGTATATATATATATATATATATATATATATATATATATATATATATATATATATATATATATATATATATATATATATATATATATATATATATATAACATACATTAACAATTACTAATTTGGTAGTTCTTTTATAAAAAAATAAAAGGCTTATCTCTTTATAATTTTGATAAATAAAAGTATAATTTAGTTAAAAATATTACATTATTTAAATTTTATTAAAATACAAAATGAGAGAACTAATCTAAAAAGATTATAGTAAAAACAAATGTACGAAAAGAGGGGTATGAAGATAATTTTATGATATTTATTTTTTGAATTAATTCATAAATAATAAATACTTGTTAATTTAATAATAATAAAAAAAATATGGAACAAATAATTTATTTGATTATGATATAATGTGTATCCTTTGATTTTGTATAGATTTTGTTATATTTCTATACGCTATATTAAATAATAAAATAACAATTAATATTATTAAAATAATATAATATATTAAATATTAATATTCTATCAAATTATCCGAGCATTACGCGAATTCTACACTAGTGGTAAAGAAAAAGCGAAGACATACATTATGTGAATATGATTGTCATTTGTAACAATTTCTGATTTGAATGACTTAAAATGCGGCAAATCCCACGTCGTACATGGCATTACATGAATTGGAGTGTTATGATTTGGCTATTCAATTTAAAGAATAGAATGGGAATATTTTCTTATTGATTCTTGATCCAGAAAATGGGTGTTATATATAATTTTTTGTAGCTAATCGAGCTAGATAAATGTAACTGTTTAAATTAATATTGATTTTATACTAATCAACCAAATGGCATAAACATGCAGTAAAAAAACCTCTAATCTATATCTATATTTACTTAAAAGGAAAGAAGTCAGCCCTAAAAATTTTCCAAGTTTTCCACATATAAAATGCCATGTAGCAATTCTAGGTCAAATTAGTTATTTCAGGTAAAATTAGTTTTTCTTTCTAAATTTTGAATTTGAAAATAATTAATTAGGTGTTCTATATTTTAAAAAAGAAGAAGTAGTTTCTACGTCATTCAAAAAGAAGAAGTAGTTTCTACGTTTATTTTAAGAAAATGCCGTTGCTATTACATAGGTATATAGATACATTTTGAAACCTTAAAGAACGGCAATCGGGATCGACATTTTCACCTATTTGCCCTAAAAATGTCATCCTCCAAATTCGGTACCTCAATCCCACAATATCTTACCATGATATAACCTCCTTATCCACGTTTGCCATGTATTTCAATAACAAATTTCATATTTTTATCAAATCAGTTCTACATTTTACAGTATACAGTTTCTGTTCTTTCTCCATCGTGTGTGTATCAAATAACAATTTTAGATTACAAGAGATGATTGGTATGATTTATATTTCATGAATAATCTTTATTCAAGTTGAGATTGTATTCCTTTAACAGATAATTTCCGTGAAGCTTTAGTTTCTACTTATATTTACAAATACCTCTGTCTATTTCAGGATATAATGGCGGATGAAATCAATTTCATTAGTGAAATCAACAACAAGCCAATGAATCTATATTTACTTAAAAGAAAAGAAGTCAGCCCTAAAAATTTGCCAAGTGTTCCACATATAAAATGCCATGTAACAATTCTAGAACAAATTAGTTATTTTAGGTAAAATTAGTTTTTCTTTCTAAATTTTGCATTTAAAATTAATTAATTAGGTATTCTATATTTTAAAAAAGAAGAAGTAGTTTCTATGTTATTCAAAAAGAAGTAGTTTCTACATTTATTTTAAGAAAACGCCGTTCCTATTACATAGGTATAGAGATACATTTTGAAACCTTAAAGAACGGCAATCGGGAACGCCATCACCTATTTGCCCTAAAAATTTCATCCTCCAAATCGGCACCTCAATCCCATGATGTCTCACCATGATATAACCTCCTTACCCACATTTGCCCTGGATTCCAATAACAGATTTCATATTTTTATCAAATCAGTTCTACTTTTACAGTATAAAATTTCTGTTCTTTCTCCATCGTGTGAGTATCAAACAACAATTTTAGATTACAAGAGATGATTGGTATGATTTATATTTCATGAACAATCTTTATTCAAGTTGAGATTGTATTCCTTTAACAAATAATTTCAGTGAAGCTTTAGTTTCTATTTATATTTACAAATACTTTTATCTATTTTAGGATATAATGGAGGATGAAATCAATTTCGTTAGTGAAATTAACTGCAAGATAAAGTTTCGTATTGTCAGGCTTTGGAAAAATCCGAATCGCGACAAGCCTGACAACTCTTTTTCAATTGAGATTTTTCTGATGCAAGACAGAGCATTAGAATTTGGTATAGAATGGAATTTTAAGGCTTTAGAGCAAAAGCTTTATAATTCACTTGTATTAGAACAAGTAAGCATTGGATATAACCTCATAATCTCTTCTATTCTTACATCTAAGCCAACTTGAATTGTTGCTTAAAAGTAAATTTTAGCAGTAAATCATTGAGAGTAGTTTTAATTTTAAATATTCTCTTATCTTTTCTGATTGGAGTTTTCAGTTTTCAGAAATATATCATTCTATTTCTCTGTTGTTTGACTATGCACATTTTAATTACATTTGTCTCTGTCTACCCAGTTCTCGCACAACTTCTGCTTTTGGTAGACTTGAGCAATCCAATGCTTATGAAGATATTAATAGATCAAATTACATGAGAAGAAGAAACATCTAATACTACATCTGTGTATATTTTGAAGAGCAAAACTAACTATTCTGACTTCTACTGTAAGATCACTAGAATCATCATATATTGGCCTGCAACAGAAGATATTGTCAATGATCAAAAGATAGAAAGAAGAAATGTGTCAAGAAGCTGCTCATGTATAGTAATCTTTATTGTTTCTTTTAGGATCCGATGGAACTTTAGATTCTCTGGCCCATTCCTCGAACGAAGTTTTTACGAGATCCCTATCTACCAAAATTTTCACTTCTGGTTCCGGCGAACGAATAATCATTGAGTCCTCCTCTTTCCGGACAACACATACAAAGAGACACTCATGTCAGCTCATAACTTCGCTCCTCGATCGTCTTTCACATCCAGCTATAACAATGAGTAATTTTTTAATTTCTAAGTTAAGTTCCATCACAAAATCACATTCAATTTCTAAAGCTATAACTATATTGCTATCTTCAGTTAGTCATCACCTAAATATGGTCTGTCATAAATGCATTTATTTGGAAGCTATAAAGTCTGTGCTAACTAATAAATTCAGACACTTTGGTGTTCGTAGAGTTTAGATTTTTTTCTTGCATTAAACTATTCCATATAGTAAGAAATGTAAACTTCTTCCTCTAAGTGGAAATGCAGAAACTCTCCTTTTATAATATGGTAGAATTAGTATCTACGTGTCTAAATCATACAAAAATATTATAAACTCAAATGTGCGGCTCAAGTTTTTGCGTCAATATGCTGCAAAGGGAACCAAGTGATGCAAAATTTATGTGCAATATTGAGCTGTAACTTTGGCTACTTTGGTCCGACATGGAGTGTGAAGATCAACACTTTGCGTCATTTAGTGCGACACCTTGTGCGAGACACATCATTTAACATAAAAGTTAGTGACAATATTGGGTCTTACCAACGGGAGCACCAACATGAAGCTAAAATTACAAATAAGCAATAAAATGAACTATCAAAGTGAAAAAGAAAATGGAATTTCTCATGGCTATAAAAACTCTTAAAGAGGACAAAGATCAGAGCAAATGGTGTAAGTTTTTTTTTTGCCAAATTTTTTCTCTGTATCTCTAAAAATTGCACAAGAAAGCACAACTACATGTTGTATGTTACAGATGAATCACATTAATTTTACTAAGCCAAAAGCTTAAGCTAAGTTCAATAGTATTTAGTTGTAATGTGAGTACAGTACTTTGAAGCTTTAAATAATTTTGAAAAATATGACGATTGATGCAATAAGCTTTGTGTAATTACTTTTTGTTTATACTTTAATTATTTAGTTGTAATAATAAGTACAATACTTTATAGCTATGCCTCCTTCAGGCTTCAAGTCGGCAGACAACACTGTTCGCATGTTTGATCGATGAAAGCCCACTTCTGGGTTGGGAGCCTATTCATATCTTTGAGGGCCATACTGCTGCTGCAGTGCTTTGTGTACATGTTTGAGAGTAACTGACATGGTTGCTTGCTTTTGCTGTCCACCTTTATTTATGTTGATAAGGTAACCTATGGTGTTTGATAAAAAAATATTCTGTTCCAGTGGTCCCCAGATAAGTCATCAGTCTTTTGAAGTTCTGTAGAAGATGGTATCCTGAACATCTGGGATAGTGAGAAGGTTAGAGATCGTTTCCATTCTTGTGTTTCTTTTGGGTATGTTAGGTTT